>JAQIWU010000453.1:0-26155 GCA_034696445.1 Isotomiella minor
AGCATCGTCCGCTATAATGAAATGAGTTACGCTCACTTGCTCACTCATTATTTTCCTCAACGATCCTTTCTCTCGGAAGCCCTTTCCATCGTTTCTTATCATCATCATTCGGACACCGATGATGCCAAAGGGAGATTTGGAAGTGATTGAGGTAGAGAATTGGGATCGATGGATTCTGACTCATGGGTTATCAGGCCAACAAAAATGCAAAGCGTCGATGTTATGAGTGGGAGAATGTTGAAGTAAATGGATGTATCTGACTACTGTATTTAATTGACAAAAGAAGGAGTCGGAGACTTTGTTTTGATGTAAATAAGTAAGTGGATATGATCTCATCTCCTGCGAAGGAGAAAAAATATTCCAAGTTTAAAATGAATCAAAGCGGGCTGTAAATAAATATGCAAATAAAAGGAATAAATTTTAAGTTAAATGGGTATAAGTGAAAAACGGGGACCTCTTTCACTTTCACTTGCACATTGATCAGGCTGGAGGCTCAATAGGATACAGCCCTCGAGCCCTTCCTTTTCCACGAGACAATGTCACTAAATATCCATCTATTTTTGTCTATCTCTGGATTTATTCGTCCGTGCATTCATTCATTCATTTTCTCACACAATTGTAAAGTTGCTTTCACTTTCTCCTTTCACCATTCACTTTAAACTCCTACCACCACTGCTTCTGTTCTTCTTATCTCTCCCACTTGACTGAACTTTTGGATTTGAATTGTGAATGCGAAGTAGGTTCCCTAATCATCATCCTCGTTTTCTCATTTCACTTTGTTTTATTATATTTCATTCATTTGTGTGGGATGGATGGTTACGACTGGTCCGTGGTGAGAGGGAAAGCGAAAGACAGGAAAGGAAAAACAAAACGTGACTCACTTTCTGATTGACTCATCTCGTTTGTAATTACACGATTTAAATACTTGTTTCAAAACATGTGTTGTCATTATTATTATTATGACAATTAGACGATGCTTGGTGGTGCATCTTTCCTCCTTCACCTTCCAAGTTGCAGTGTGCCTCCTCTTATCTTCTCCTATGCTTTTGCTGTAACCTCGTTCTACTTTCCCCCTTTTCCCAGTCACCACCACCACCACCACAGTCATCGTCATCATCATCACTTCACTTTAATACTCCCGTAAGAACAAGTAGCAGGTCGTAAAATGACGAAAGAAGGGGAAACGAGATGAAAATGAGATGAAGGTCTTTTGTGTTGTCTTTTTATTCCATACCATGTGCACAGCGGCAAGGCCATAGTCTTTCCTTTCACTCCTTTCACTTTTAAACTCTCCACGGATACTGCCACATCCCTCAGCACAGACTCATTTCAAGCTGAATGCTTATTATTAGTAGATGTCAGGGAGCAAAAGAAAGTCGTCAGGTTGGTTTCTATGCCTGGTTCCATGACATGCCATATCATGGATGGATATGATATCGCTTTTTAATCTCTGCTTCCACTCGCTCGCGTGCATCATTATCACCATCATCGTGCACTTGAGGAAGTAATGCCAAATTTTAACATCAAAGAGTGAGCTATGCCTACACCTACAAACATTTTTAGGGACATGGAAGCATCATCATTTATGGGCAGGGGAAACAAGACATGTTTTGATATAGTCGTAGCAAGCAAAGTCAATTAGTTCAGTCTTTTCCTTTTGGTACAGAGTTCCAGCCAAAAAAGGGATCCAACCTTCAATTTTGCAAGAACAAAGCTAAACAACAAGAAATAAGAGACAACACGGTCCTGGAAGTCATTCCATACATGTCCTTTACTTTCTTTCCGACTTTAGAATGTTATGTGTGAGCTGTACGCCTAAGAATGAAGTTAATTCATTTCCATTAATTTCCTCTATTCTAGTTCCTCATGGTCCCTCAAGATTTGAAATCACTTCGTATCCACCCATAATACTTGCCTTGGTTGTATAACATCATCCTAGCTCAAGCTGTGCTGCTTTCAAACTCCTTTCGTCTGTCACAAGAGAAAGATGGATGCAGGTTGAAAGGGAAGGTGATGTCAGGGCACTAAGACACGAGCCTTTAAAAAACAGAATTAGTCTCATTAAACTTTAATTATCAAGGGTAGTAGGTAGCCAAGATTTTGGACTAACATTATATCCGACGTCCCTACAGGTCAGACACTAATCAGTTGCGATAGTACTCGACAGTTTTCTGCCACAGCCTATTTCGAAAGGCATAGGTCCAAAGGGAAGCGTGCATATTGTCTGGCATAATTCAGTAAATACTTTCCCTGTCATGTGAGTCTCTGCCATTGGTTTGGACTCTTTGCCAGACGCGTTTAAACAGAGCATTGTTTTCTATGCACAAACAAACAAATGGACATTAAATTAGCTTCGCCTGAGTTGGAGAGAGAGTGAGAATGATAGTAGCAGTGAAAGTGAATGGGGGAAAGTTGAGTCTGCAGATAGGCAATTAATTGGCTCCTTTAGCAACGTCCCACCAACTTTATAATATCGTGCGTTAGTGTAGTCCATAATACAACTACGTGCAGTGCGTTACATAATGGGGTAGTAAAAGCAATTTGAGAAGAGAGGAGCACGCTAAACAAGCGACAACAATTGCCTCTGCTGTGCTTTTCCTCTCTCGCCTTGTCTTTGCGCACAATTGCTACGACAGGGTTTGGCTCTTCGTTCGGTGGTAAGCCACAAAACACCTTCAGCATAACTAATAGCCTCCCTAAAAATGCGATACTTCCTCCTTTTAGGCACACGATCTGCTTGCAAAAAAATGAATGAATGAGAAACGAGGAAACTGCTGTATCGAAGTCATCTTTTCAATTTGATTCCGTAATTCATTTCATCACCATTTCAAGAACTGATACTTCCAAATCCAGCTGTGCGCAATAAACGTAGCGTACATAAACAGAGAAAATGCCCAAGTGCCACGTTTGAGCTTTATGACAGGGATTTTGATTTTAATACTCGTAGTATAAAACTAGGTAGACAGTAGACTTGATGGATATGGAATGGAAGTCCTCTCAGTTGTAATACTGAATGAATGGTAGACATTAGTTTGAACTCAAGTGGCATTTAGCCAGGGGAGAGGAGAAAAAGCAGCGAAGAAAGAGCAAGTACCAAGTGCAAGGCAGGCTGAACGAGAGAGAAAGAGAGGTTGAAGTAGATGGAGAAAGCAGAGCAAAGCAAAGCAAAGAGAGGCCATAATAACAACGCAATGTAGTAAAAACCAGCCATGCATGCATGCTATAACACATTACACACGAGACACACACACAATTCGAATTTGCTACTGGAATCTGGAAACAGAAGAGAGGAGAAAGAGGCAAACTGTCTCAACTTTTCTGCAGAGCCAAAGTATGGAGGTACGACGACACACACACATAGGTACGTATTTACGTGTATGCCACTCCCTCCTACAAAACTATAAAATAAATAGGCCATTCATTCCCTGCAAAATTATGAATTATGCACATCCTTTAAATCAAATGTTTCCCAAACCGGCAACTTTGAAAGTATCTTCAGAAACATAGCCGTACAAAAGTGAGGGGACTGAACTGCAACCGTGTCTACAGATTATTCCCTCTGCCCCATAATTATGATGATAGTAAAAACACGAGTTTGCAAATTTCACAAAAAAATGAAATATCGTTTTCCTTTGACTTTTCTGTCAGCAGTAAAAATTTTAATGGGTTCTTTTTGGTTTTTTCCTCCATCTCTTCTTTATGCGGTCAACTCAAGTTGTTCCCTGGTAGACTATGCAATACATAATGAGAATGGATAGAATGAACGAAATTTATTTATAAATGGCTAAAGTTGAAGATGAATATTAAAGCTGCAAAGTGAAAGTGGAGTGTGGACTTTTGAGGAGAAAGTCTCTGCTTTGCATGAAGGCGGTTGGATGTAGGTAACTTGTAACTCGCAGGATTATTGCTCACTTCATGAAATGTACCTTGGTCGTATGAAAGGCATTTCGAAAGATTGCCTCGTGTCCCTGTAGAGAAAGTGATGTTGTACATACTTACTTGGGTCCCGTTACGGATTGTTACACTTTAATGACGGTGTTACGTTGTGTTCTTAGGTTTGTTTGCAAATGCTTACGCAGTAAGTAAGTACACCTCCGACATGGTCCAAAGTCTGATTTAGGTCAATGCAGGTTTCAACGTTACTCTCCTAAAGTTTGAAATAAAAGTAAATGTCCAATTCCTACATTTCTTTGACTTTTGAGTAATCAACAATTTATTTTTAACAAATACAAAGATGGTTATGGTTCAAATAATAATTGTTGTGTCTTTTTACTATTTTCAGGTAAGTCTTGACGTTCTTTCTTTCTTTGCCAAAGCCGTAATTATCACCACAGGTAGGTACGTTGACAATTATGCAAAACGTCGTTCCTCGGATTCTCAAAAAAGCATGGATCCAACAAAAAATTGAATGGTAAATGGGATGACGCAATGAGGAGTGATTCTTCGATTGGACGAAAAAACGAAATGTTGTTGTAACAATGGACTTTTCCTAATCTTACGTTACTTGGCATGCTGCTATCAATTAGTTTCCTTCCTATCTTTTGTAATCATCACATGACAATGGCAATGGCGAAAACGGGAATACTGTAAAATAAAACGTGTCCCTCCAACGTTGCTCCGGCTTAGCTGCGCGAGGATGTAATGAAGATTACATCTCCATTATTCTTCCTTCACGTCGTTTCGTTGTTCGAACAGGTGAAAGCAGCAACACAGGTCTCTCCTTTTATTTACCTTTATTCTTTTTCTTTCTCTTGTTCCCTTTCTTCACTTTCCCTTCGTAGTTTGGATTGTGAAGAGAGAGAGAGGCATCACATGGTGCCCAAAATGTATTAGCCAGAATAGAGGCACTGTAATGTAATGAAAAGAAATGAAATTAGTGGAGGAAATGAAGAGGAAAAGTTTTCTTAAACAAGATAAGATGTAAAAGTCGAAGTCAAAGTTACTTCGTTTGCCTTTCCACTTACTTACATTATATCGGAGTTTAATTACAAATTGTGAAAGTAAAAGTCACCCACCACAAACTGCTTATCGTTCTTTGTTGAGACGAAGGAAAAAGACTTTTTGTTTGTTTAAAGCGAACGAAGGCTGCTTGGTCTACCTGAGTTCCCGACTTTTCACAGGTTATAGGCTCACTTTCTTTGTACAACAACGTGATATGGGTAAGCGAACGCTACACACTCATTTTCTCAAATACGAATTTCTCCTTGTCATACTTTTGCACATTACTTTTCAAACTTTCACTTTCAAATGAGTGTACTTGTTTTCGAAAGTTGAATCGCCCATTTTATTCCTGAATCTAATCAAGATTTCTTATTTAAAAAGTGTTTTGTCCACTTTCTTTAAAAACAAATGTAAAACCCCAAGAATGAAATTCCAGACTGTAATTGAGCACCACTACGTTAAATTGGTAGTTAGATAGATCGTTGTGAGGTGGCCTGTTACTTGTTACACACCAGCTCTTCAGAGCATGATTCACTGTATGAGGGAGACTGATGAAGCAAGCCTTAGAAAGTCGCTTTCATTAAGTAAATTAAAACTGTGAAGTTCACCACGGTAATGTGAAGTCCAACAGCATTTAAAAAGGGAGGTAAAAGTGTGAAAGTATGAAATCGTGAACGTATTGAACTAATACAAGTAAAGTACCTATATCAACTGCGGTCTAAACTGTGATGGTTGGTTGCTAGGTTGGTGGTCAGGGGTGTTACATGAGGACAGTTAGTCCTGTTTGTCCATGTCCTTCAGTGATTTACAGCCATGTGGTTTCATTTAATGGCCTTCCCTGAAATCCACTAGCGTTAGTTAATAATACGGACATGAATCTAGCAGGAATATCTCTGGACTTCGTATGGAGAAAGGAAGTACTCAGTGTGTTCAGTGTGGCGTAGTGCTGTCCCACTATGTGGTACTTATTTTGGCCAGTGGTGGTCAGTGTCTGTTTGGTCGCTGTGTCTGCCTATTCAATGCATGTAGCCAGAATTAGCTGGACTTAAAATTGAGCCCTAGTTTCGTTGACCATCCTTCTTTCATTTTTTCCCATTCCTCTTTCTCATCCATCGATGTCCACGCAGCTGATGCATTACTGGTGGCCGTGGTGTCCACAAAGCAATTAACAACATTAAATGGGCCTTTGCGTTGACAAAAAAATCGTCACAGCCTAGAAGCACTTTTTCACATACATAAGAAGTACTAGCTACAAGGAATTGCTACTACTCTGGTTTATATACTTCACGGAACAGAGATACTGGAAGGGAACCGTTTTCTTTAGAAACGTAAGCGTAGTTTTCTGAGAGAAAGGGTACAGTTCGAGAGTTGACTTGGATGGGTAATGGAGTGGTATTAATGAAAATGGGTCAGCTTTGACATTTCCCCACCATTTATCCCACAAAACGTAAAGTTTCTTTCACCAACTCACCAAAACCATGAGGAGAATGGGATAGAGTGAAAGCAACTATAGAAAAAGAGATACAGACGCTGAACTGAACTCAGTCAATTTCTTCTTTCCCAATACAGCCCATCTGCCCTGTGGACGACTTTTCAAAGAACTTTCACACAAACCTAAGCATAGTCTCACTCCAATTCCAAAAATACACATACGTATAATTACGTGATTCAGATTCAGGTGTATATGGCAAAGACCATTTAATCGTTCTTTTGTAACAAAGATGATTTATGCTTGTTTATAATGAACCCCCACACAATCACGTTTAATTGCTATAATAAAAATGACCTTCTTTTCCAAATAGTTCTGCTCCTGACATGTTGGATAATCGCATCGTTCAGAGTTGGTTCATTTCTCAGCCAGGAATCGGCTGATCTATAATTTTTTAATTCAAGCTGGACAAAAACTACAGAAATCAAAAGAGTTATTTTTTTTTATCTCCGCAACACAACTCCGGAAACCAGAAAAATGTTACCGACTTATTCACATTCTTTGCTGGCGAGTAGGATGGTGGCCGATTGAATGCATACATGAAGAGAGTGGATTAGAGTGGAGTTAAGCAGTTTTTGTGGCGAGAGGAAGGGACTTTTAATTGGAGGCAAATGATAATTACATCGAACTACGAGTTTGCTTCACAGTCATGCAGTAGAACCAAATCAGTGTTACTTACTACTTTCACCGAGTCGATTGCGTATGTGACTGGCTACCACTATACGGTCATTAAATCCTAATGTCTTTCCCATACAAGCCTGTGCTAGCTAAGGTCGGTCTTTTGGCTACGACTGCATGAAATACACGGCCAAAACGATTTGAAGAGACTGCACAAACTACCAAGTTTACATGTATTTCAACCCTATCGCAAAATCTCCCGACTGCATTGTATGGACACCCTGAACTCAACTAAACTGAACTAAAGCTGAACTAAAGAGCCCATACACCACATGCATAAGTAATATATGATAGGTCAGGCAACGTCCACAATCAAAGTCCGTGTCCACACACACACAGGAGGCAGGAGGGAGAAAGGGAGGGGAGGGGGGAAGGAACCTGCTAAACTATCTTCCAAAGTCCTTTTACTTCATATGAATGAATGTCGTGCTTTCTCCTTATCTCGTCTCTCCTCAGTCATTATAATTGTAATGAAGCATTTGCATTCAAACCATGCTCTCTCTTCACAATTATAGTAACAAACACTGCTCCTCAGCGTCCAACTATGGAGTAGCTTACCAGCGCCAGACTGGCAATCATCCATTTCTTTACAAGTAGTTACATTACTCAACCCTTCAACGATATAACAGCTGCCCCCTCCCCTCAAAAGTACAAAAGGAATGCGTTGTTGTTCCTGTCGTGTGCCACCTTTCCAACCGACTCATCGGTGCCGCACTATTATTAAAATAAGTCCAATACCGTCTTTCCAATTTGGACCTTTCCTGACCTTCATATTAGATCTTGTTTCCATTTGCAGCTTTCCCTCTCTTCCTCCCCCCCCCTCATAAACATCGTCTTCCTTCTGTAGTAACCTTTTAAATTTGTTCGTTCGTACGCATTGTTGTGCTTTTCATTAAAAATGTTTTTGAAGTTTCCCCTTTCTCAGTGATCTGGTAACCCACCCAATACCTGCCCATTTCTATGATTAAACTGGATAAAAGAAATTGGAAGGGATCAACTTTCACAGGAAAGAATGTGAAAAAGAAAGAGAGAAAAGGAATGGGGAAAATGTCGAGAGGGGAAATGACAACCAACTGATCTATCAGGTATCCCTCTAACAGGTTTGCCATTTGTGAGGTGGTCCAACGTCACAGTTCGAAAAGGAGGAGAGAGTTGTCAGTTGAGGACAACTGAAACTTTATCTTTGTACAAATGATCGTAGAAAAAGAAACGTCGTTGTTAAGTTCTACATCCTCTCTCCTTCTTCATATTAGGCAAAGATATCTCCTTTCATCGTTCCCATTTCATCTGAGGGAGGGAAAGTCACGAAGTGAAAGGTTTCGAAATTCGATTAGTCAAAATAAAAACGTACGAAGTAGCCATGGTCTCATGAACAGAACACCATGCGCAGCAACCTCAATATCCCAATACCATTACCTCAATCGATAGCTGAATAAAACGTGAAATAGTTTAATCCATTTCACTGCGCTTTTGGATTATAAATGGTGCTCTGCACTTTCACCTCCTTTAAGTAACATAGTTATTTTAGACCTAGCAAAGTCCCTAATCAAGAATGACACCAGCATGACCCAGAAAAATTTATTAGGTATATTGAAGTGGAAATTTACGCCATTTCACGATTACAATGCCGAACAGTATGTAATTGTGAAGCTTCCACATGAAGGCGATGGTGGATGAATGGGTGTCGTGGCCACTGTTCATGACTCTTTTGTGTGGTTTATTTCAAGTCATTAAGCAAGCGCCACATATTTTAATGAATGGTAACTTTTCACGCCAGCCATTAACAAAAGTAGTATTAACTGGCGATGGCGACGGTGGAGGTAGTGGTAATAACCATCCTTTTGGAAAAGTGAAAGCAGAGAGGAAATAATGAAAGTAATTGTGCTCAACTTACTACCTAAATTATGAGAACCTATAAAGCTCCACGACAAAAGTAATGCCATCCAACCCACTTGAACGCAAACAATTAACATTTTTGACATTAATTCTATTTCCAACCCATAGCTGAGCGATAGTATTTAAGGCCCTCCGGTGATTGAAACTTTTCAATCGTAAAGATAAACATAGATTGCCTCATCTGCATAAATATTTTGGAAAACAGCCAGGACACTCCGCTTTGTTCACTACAAAAAGCAAGGGAGGGGAATATGTGAATGTGACCCATGGTTCCCTGCTATCCTTTTGCTGACCGGTACAACTGATTACATTTTATCTAAAACACAATTGTGATTATGATTATTATAGTTTTTTCCTTAATTATGCGGTGTGACTTGAATCAAGTCAGCGTGTGGGTAATTGAACTGTAATGTTAAGACTGGAAAGTGGGAAGGGGCAGTTTAGATTAGGATTAAAGCGAGGCATAGGAGGTCAGATAGATTATTGGATTGCTTCTGTTCAGCTTTGTAAGGAATTTGCTTACTAACGAACCTCGCGTGCGTGGTGAACCTAAATTTAAACTTTCTTGAATAACTAATGCTATCGCCTGCTCATACGTTTAGATTGGTTGGGTCTCTGAGCCCTCATTTGAATTTCTGCTGTTCGTTTGTTAAAACAGTGGATTATAATGTACACAGGTTGGTTACTCTCAGAAAGGAAGGAAGTGAGTGAGGGTGACTGAGTGACATATACTCGCCTTGACACATGTCAGTGGTACCTAGTACAAGGCCTCAAAGCTAAAATGTCAACCCAACAGAAAGTGCAATTGGACGTATGTCCTTTGAGGGAAAAGAATAGACAAAACAATAGAGCAAGTGAACCTTTCTGTCCAGACCTAAGTAGGTGTACCAAATTAGCCACCACTACTCACTCATTAAATCTACCAGTCTAAATCAGGTAAGGTAGCAAGCTACCCATCTCTGGTTAGTTATGAAATGCACGTGTCCTTCTGATTTAACCACTTGCACGATAATATGACAGACGAGTGAGAAGAGAATGAAACGGATGGGCAGGTCAACTCTATTTTAGCCACAAAATCCCAAGAGAAAGCACAAACAACTGAGGTCAATTTGTCCTTCTACGTGTGCGTTGTCAAATGACATCATTTATTCATCTGTTGTTGCTCTCCTGTGTCTCTGCCCTGTCCCAATTGTCCATGCCAAATGAAGAGACAAATTGGCGAGTTGAAGTAAAAAAATATATTTTCTTATAAACTCGTTTCGTTATATGATAACCCATGTCATAAATTCCTCTCAATTCCAATAGCCATTGCATTTTCCTTGTGATCTCTTTCAGCCGTTTGTGGTCAGTATTTGGTCACTTGTGTTGATATGGAGAAAGCATATTACGAGCAAAACTAAAACCACATGCTCCTCCTTTCCTTTCATTCGTGTCTTACAACTCATTCCAGGCTACCTACTTTGCGTCAAGTCCATCGTAAGATCAGCAACTTTCAAGCTAATGAAGTCTTTGTGTTTTTTGAAAGACGTAGTAGGACCATTTCCTTTCTGTGCTAGTTAAGGTCTTCACATTTTCACAACGTCCTGACAAATGCGATCCACAATAATTCCCATAAATTGGCTCTAATAGCTGTAATCAAAATCAAACTTCTTTCTCCGTTGCTAATTCCAGCTCATTTGTTCGCAGTCAAACTAGGCAATGAGCAACTGATAGTGTGTCATGGTGGTGAAAGCAGGAACGTCTCTGGCTTGGAAATCTTCGAATAAAACGTATTTCAATAGGCACCACACACTGTGTTTTTTGTTTTTCTGCTGTTGGTGGTTGACACTGCAGTCTTCAACAGTTTTTTTATGGTCATCAAGAGTTATTGATTAGAAACGTATATTCCAAGAGTCTTGCCTACACATATTGTCGCGTCGCCATGCTATAGTCGGAGGAATAGAGCTGTTTACAGGAGGAATAGAATGAATTGTTTCATCTTTAAGGAATGGGACTTTGGGATTAGAGGGGGCTCTTGGGATTTTTTCTAAGGACTCGTCGTTCGCAAATTTTGGTAAGTAGTATCGGGTTTTTGCTGACGAATCCTACTGCGCTGCTCCATACGCTTTCCCTGTTTCGTCGTTCTGTTTTACAGAACCCTGTTTTAGGTTGACTTATCTTCCACCCTCATCAGTTAGGCTAGGCTAGGACCATAGATAGGTGGATACTTTGGAGAAAGTGGGACAGTGCATGGCTTTTGTTTTTGTTGCTCTTTTTAGGCACTATCTCATTTAAAAAGGATTATTGGCCAGTTGGGAATTCCTTTTTCATTTGTACGAATTGGGAATTATAGTTCCACTCAACCATTCTTTCTATTTCAACTTTCAACATGTAAAAAGAAGCAAAATATTCTAAATCTCTTTCCTTGCCTCTTGCGTTTTTGTTATGTTTTCTCATTTCAAACAGACTTACTTTTTTAGGAAGTTGTTGTTTATGTTCTCAGAAGGTGCTACTATTTATTCAGATTTGAGTACAGAATTTAGAAGATCTCTCTTCAGAAAGAGGAATCCTTTTCTCGCCATAAACCCTGAAGCCGTGAAAGCAAGAGTTTTGAGACAAAACACCATCTATTATTTACTGAGTACTGCTTATTAGCACGTGCATGCCTCTGCCCTTCACTAATACAATTTCCTATACACATTAATCTAGTGCCTTTGCCATTATACAATCCACAAATTCTCAATTCCTTACCCATTGTCTTGTTTTGTTTGTGACACAACAATTTCCGCTCTTTTGATAACTGGTTCCTCATTTCCTGTCTGGTCCCTTTCATCTCTCTACCTCTGATGTCTCATTCATGACGTCTTATTTACTCACCCTCCTCGCATTATTAGTTTGTTATTTATACATGAAAGGTCATGCAAATGAAGTACTCCTTGCAGTGTGGAGTATAACAAGTTCAATCAATTAGACGTCGGAACAGAGAGAGGGCTGTCAAAGATGTTAAACACGTGTGGGGCAGCGTAACAGAGAAGTGATGAGGATGGGAAAAGTCAGGACGCTTTCACAATATCGATATGGCTAATAACTTGAGACCTGTTTGCATACATGCAGCAGACACTATCCTCACAAAGGATGAGCTGAGTCGGAAGGAAGGACTTGACAAGACGAGATAGGACAAGTCACCATCGATGAGAAGGAGTTGAAGGCAAATGCATCGTATAGAAGGCAAAGCAATAGAGAGGAAGAAGAGAAGAGAGATGGGATTGTTGATAGAAGTGGAAGTGAAAGTGGAAGTGGTGGCAATGGGCGAAGAGATTTATCGGACTGAGTAAAGTGAAAGTAGTGAAAGTGTGAAAGTAGGGTAATGAAGGTTCCTTTTTCTTCTTTCACTTTCACTTTCTTTCTACTGGGATTTACTTGAACAACTCTTGGACTCTTCACTTCACTTTATTTTACATGGATATTACATTACTTTAGTTTAACTCCATTTCTCACACCACACCAAGGATAAAATACCATAGTCATCAACATTACTTTCACTTCCTCCTCGTCTCCTCCTCCTACCACCACTCCTCCTCGTAACATCACTTCTTCAAGTACCAACGGGGAGACTTATATTACTTTCCACATTCCGCTACTTTACTTTGGCACACATTTATTTCTCACACCCACTCCAGATGGGCGGAACTGAGAGTGGGATTGAGAGAGAGGGTTGAAAAATCATTATCATTATCGTCATCATCACCAAGGAACGCTCTGTGCGCCATGATAGTGGAAAGCCTCACATATCGGGAAACATATAAATTGAACTGCAGGGAGACTACATCATTTTCGAAATCTCTAATTCCAGACGGAAATAAAATCAAGCAAATTGCTTCCTAATGGGTGATTAAGTAGGGAGGAGTACACACACAAGGAATATTCTTCACGATTTTCTTGACTTAACTTGACGGATGTGGGTCCACTCTTGACTATAGACTAGTGACTGCGAATGGTGAAAGTATGGTTTGAGGTTTGGGCATGCCAAAGCTATGTCAAGTGACGGCTTACAGAGCCGAAATATAGGATTAATAGGAAATACTACTGGTCCTTGGATTTGGGTTGAGTTGAGTTGGGATTGGAAAGGCGTTGAAAAAAGATATTTTTTAAAAGAAGGAAGAAGTAAGCGGAAAGAAAGCTGAGTCAGTAAGTAGTCAATGTAGACAAGACAAGCAGCCAGCAGAGCAGACCAGATGAGGCAGTCAAAAGCAGTTGGAGGAGGCTTCTCCTGAGTCACCCTCATAACATGTATCCATGCAGTCTGGTTGGATAGTTCAATTGAGTCTGTATTTTGGGCATAGATACTTGGCGAATGTGTTCTTGAGATAGTGCAGATAGATTAGGCATTCGATATGAATAGGAAAGGAAGGAGCACAGGGAGTTAGGAAGCCAAAAGCATGAATACTTTTACTGAATGGGTGAGTTAGTTGGTCTAGTCAATGTGGCCTCTCAATGGTTTGGTTTGGTTTTGGCTGGAGGCTTGAGTGGCCAATTTTTCTCACGTCATGTCAAATGGTCCGTGGATTATCGATCTTTGCCAATCCGAGTGGAATCTTTTGAGAAAATCGGAAGAGTTAAGTTAAGTTAAGCTAAGTTCCTTGGCTTGGCTGGCTGGTGGTGGGAGAGTGGGGGTCTTGGATTTCTCTAAGAGTGAAAGTAGTGGTTGTAAAACAGACTAAAATTTCTTCCTTTCACTCTCTCCACTCCACACTTCATCTCGTATAGGTCCCTTTCTTTGGTCATTGCAACATCAAAATGTTTACAATACTAACTCATTTAACCAATCAATCAATCCTTCCCTCACAAACTGATCCGATCCCATGCAATTTTGTCTTTAAAAACATGTAATGAAATTGTCTCCAAATTAAAGGAGTTTTAACATGTCTTCCTGCTCTTCTCTATCTTGCTTCCCCATGCCTTTCCTTTCCCCTTGTATTATTAATGCAGCCTCACATCCCCAACGACATTCTTCTTTCTTCCATGTGCTCTTGAATTTATTTATTGTTGTCGCCCTCTCCCTCACGTCTATCTAGGCCTATTGAATGGATGTTGTATCATCATGTACTCCACTTTCACTTGGACTTGGTGGGTGGTGGTGGTGGTGGTGGAGAGAAGGACGAGGTGAGTGGAGCAAGGCTGAGGGAGAAGAATAGAAGAGCGTGTTCGACGAAATGTTCTCATATCCGGAACAATCTTCTCCACCTTAAGAAGTTTGGGCATTGTCACTTTCACATCCTCACTTTCACTCTTCCATTTATTCTTTGCTTTCCAACTAATAAATGCAATGCAATCCCTGCTTTACTGAATCCGTCTGCCCTCTCATCTCCTCTCCTTTCTCACACTCACCCTCCTCTCTCTCAACTTTGATCCCCTGCTGAGACTGCTTTATATGCTCTTTCTTTCTTCGTCTATTCCATCCATTTCATTAAGGCATGCCATGCCACATTTCATTACTCACTAGAACAGAACATTATTAAAGACGGAAGGAGCCTTCTGTCATGCCGTGTAGTGGAGTGCCGTACTTTCACATAATAATAAAAATCCACATCATACAGCAATAATGTGGGGAAAATAATAATGCCTGTCTGTTGAATGGAGGGTTATACATGTACAATTCCCATATATTGTGATTATGCCAGTCCTGGGCGAAGCGTCTTTAGTGTCTGGCACATAAAAACTGGACAGGTTGCTGGAGAATTACACACTCGATGATGATGGCGGACAGATGCTTTTTCACCTGAGTACATATTCAGCACATATGGACGGAAAGTAAAGGAAGGTGAGGACAGGGTGTGCCGTGGCAGTTACACTTCCGTTTCTTTACGGTGGAGAAAGAGGCAAAAGTGATTTGATTTGATGCAAGATTTTCTACTTCTTCCCATTTCATTCTATTAAATTACAAAACCTTTCTCTCATCTCGTCTCATCTCTCCTCAAGCCCTCCTTCTCCTCTCTCCTCTTCTCGTTTCTCATCCAACAAAAGTTCATCTCTTTTACAGATTGGATTGGATTACACTTACATCCCACTTTCTTTCTCAACGTACATTCCTTATACTTATCTGTCGTTAGTCCAGAGGAGACTAGAGAGTCACAGTGCTACTACCTCAACACATTCTTTATGTCAGTAGATCTGTCGTCCCAACAGAGTGGCTGCATTATAAAAGTCGTCGTATATGAATGAATGAGTCTCCTCTCATACAAAATAGACTTGTCATTATTCACTTCATCACCACCACCACCACCTCTCCTGAACAGCTCCATTCCAGTTTTACACCACGCCTGGGGTCTACAAGTGCAAAATTATTTAGATACACGAATATGTAGAAGAATGATAGGTGGTGGGATAAGAATAGATGGATCAGATCGATATGCGAAAGTGGAAAAGGTAATTTGAGCCAGCTGTGTGAAGGGAGGTGGATGGAGAAAGTGAAGTAAGTAAAAAGTGTATAACAGCAAGACTCTCCTTCTTTTGTGCTACATTTTCTTTCCTCTCTCTCTTTTTGTTTTTTTACCTTTGGGAAACATTCTTCTTTCTTCCTTTTACTGCGATGACATTGCTATTGCTTCTCTTCTCAAGCGACACAGTAGTACCAGAGACCAAACTTGATAGGAGTCCACCACAGCACTCCAAACAAACCGCACCAACAACACCACAGTTGTCAGGGTTTTATTGTATTTTATTATTGTGTGGAGAGCAAAAAGAAGTAGGTGACTCTGTTTATGTATGTAAGTAGGGCTACAGCTGCCTGCCAAATCTCTCTGCTTTCACCCCAAAGGTGCATATGGTGGATACGTCAGATTGATTTGACACGACAATAAACTGCCTTCTCCAAAATTTGTCTTTGTTTCTTTGGATTAGTTTTTGCCAACAACAAATCAAAATCAAGTCTCCATCCTCCGTGTTCACTATTAGATAGGAGACCACCTCACCTAAAATTACATTACGTTTCTTCGTCGCGCACTTTGCATGGAGAAAATGGAAGCACAATTTCTTAATAATGAGAGTATTCTAATTGAATAATGTTGCTTAAATGCATTCGCGGTTGCGTCGAGAAGAAAGACGTGAGCGCTTGGATGGTTGATTCAATTTATAGTAAGTGAATTTAAGATTGACTTTGACTTTGCCTTCCGCTTTCCTTGACGCTTGCACTTTCCGTTGTCTCGCTTTGGTACTCAATTCCATTCTCTGATTTTGTCACTATGTGTACTTCCATGCATATTGTAAAAGCATGTGTGCATGTCATGAATTTATTTATCACACAAGCATTGACATATTGCAATGCAATAATGCATTAATAAATATGAGATGAGATGGAAATTCTGTTCGGCTATAGATTATGTACGATTCGGTCTGTCTAAGGTTTGCTGCTGAGATCAGAGTGAAAGTGAAAATGCCTTACTTCTATGTGCATTGAATTATTTATACAATTTCATCTCCTGTCAAATTCTCCTTCCTCAAGGCCTCCCTGTGACTATTCTAATCATTTCATTTCTTCACTACAAAGTTGACGACATGTTCCTGTCATTCAAAAAACCATTTCATTCTGTACAGACAGATACTTTTTCTAATGAATGCTTTCCTGCTGAACCTGAGTAGCTTAAGGAAAACTTTCCCCAATAATTTTTTTTAGAGACAACTAAATTAAATAAGGTGTAGCAATAAACGGCAGGAGAGGAATAGGAAATCAGACCAAGTTGATAACTATTTAAGTCAAAGTGCAAAAAGTGAAGGACTGTAAATATGCATCGACTGATACTGCAGTCCGTTCGGAGTAGAGCTCTCACCTTTACTTTCATCTTCACGCTACATTTATTTTAGGTAAACTATCTATAAGCATTCGATCCCCATTCCCTCTCTGGTAGTAGTCATGGAGGCAGCTTCACGAATGATGTATGGCTGAACGAATCTGATGACACATGAAATAGTGTACTCTTTGAGGAATGTTGGTAGAGCTAAAAAAGGGTGGGGTAGAAGGAATCTGTCCTTTCTCGTCGTAAAATATGTGACAACCAAGCAAATGATGGTGAAAGTCGGAAATATATCGTACATGTCATTTTTGTTCTTAAAGTTAAAGAGAGAATCTCTGTTAGGTGAAACTGAAAGTAGAAAAGTAAAAGTTGAATCTAAGACCCCTCATTGCAACTTTTGAGGGTTCTATTTTGTGTTGGTCTTCCTGATGAATTAAAGTCAGTCCATAACAAATGGAAATTTGTGCCGTGATGAGGTAACACATCCCAATATAGGCTTTTAAACCTCGTCCGGGTCCAAACAAAGCGGAAGCCAAGACGGATAAAAATCGTCTCATTTGCCTCTCCCTCCCCCAAAAACCCTTTATAGTTCCATAGCCTTCACTAAGTAATGGGAAGGGTAGGATTGAGTTTGGGTTGAGTTGCTTTCAGTTTTACTTTTGGAGTGCAACCAAATATTTAAATAAGGAAAAGTTGCCAAAACGGGTGGAGAAATTATCCCCAGCTGGCCACCTCTGCTTTTGTGCCAAAACTCGTAAATAAAAGTGCCAATAGCTAAAAGTAAAGTAAAAGCAAAAGGAAACTAAACTGGAGAAATGGGCGCTTATGTTATACCACTCACTTGGACTATCATCATGTCGCCCAACCCCAACTGCACCCTTTATCCGGGGAAGAGTGAGTGAAAGATTAGAGGGAAGCAGAGCTTTTTACGGCGGAAGCAACGTTTTAATCTTGTTGAATGAGCAATTGGACCCACCTTTTTGAAATGAAGTAAGTTGAAATTGCCAATTAAATAAGCGCTCGCAAAGTCGTCGTTGTTGAGTTTGATTCTCTAAGCATTGAAAATTCTTTAGCTGCCATTAGTACCACCTTCCACGACGTCTCGCCTTTCCTATACCACCTCGGACTTATATTACCGTTCGATCGTTAAAAATATTGTTAACCTTTATCGCATTGTCCAATCTACTGTTTGTCAGGCTGTTTTCAAAGGGAAAAGAATTATTCCAAAAAGCTTATAGGAGGGACAGATGAGGAAGCACAAGCATAGAATGAATGGGGTGAAATAGCTCAAGTGACTCACAAAGAGTTGAGAAGGATCGGTATGATAAAATGGAGTAAGGTCCCACTTATTGCTTTGACCTGCTTAGAATAATTATTAATACTTACTCGCTTTCTTACTACATTTTTCCATCACAGTTGTCCTGCTTTCTCCCCCTCCATTCTTGGTTCTTCACTCCCCTTCCAGGTTTTTTAGGCAGACGTGTGCCGAAGTAGGAAAAGAAAGGAGGACGATGCAGAAGAAGGGGTTGTGTAGCCAAACAAGAGAAAAGAATGTTTTAATACATGGTGGGTACAAAAGAAAAAGAGAAAGAAGGTGAAGAGGGAATGAATGAACGGATTGAATTTAAAAATGCATAGATTACAATGAACTGACAGGCAGTTTGCTGTTAGGCAGCAGTGTGATACATATTGTGGCAATGGTGACAATTTCACTCTACTTTTCCAACAAAACTTTTCACTTAACAATTTTCCCACTGCGAAGTGAAAGGAAGGGAAAGGAATGAAAGTAAAGAAGCAAACACCATTTTCATATTGCACTGCATTTTTGAAAGCGTTTGGGTTTACCGTCAAGTCATGGCTAAGCTGTGACTGTGGCAGGAAGGGATGAAGGAATAAAAAGTGAAAGCCTTATTATGCATTGACGTGCATGTGTGTGTGTGTGTGTGGGAGTAATGTGCAAGTAGACAATGTACAGGAATACGGATTGATGCAGACACAAAAAATCAAACAAGAAGCAAGCCTAGCTCAGCCTAACCAAACTGTCAACGAAGGGACCCACCAGCCAGTACAATTATTATGACTGTGCTGGTTGGAAGTGAAAGTGGTTGATTCTTTGGTATACATTTGAATTGCCTGGGTTAACGTTAAGTTGTGTTGAGTGGATAACAATATAACGGTAAAAGGGCGAGGGGAAATATAGATACGTTCATAAATATCTCTCTCTCATTCAGCATGTACATAACGTGGCTTAAATTTATGCTCAGCCCCAGCTTCCATTCGATTCGCTTTCACTTCTTGCTAAGCTCGGTAATGTTGTCAGAACGGCACTGTTGAGTGTACAAAGTATAGAGGGAGCGAAAAAGGCAAGACATTTAGGATTTTTTTGTTGGATTTTTCGTGTCGATGGGTGGGGGAGTATAGGTGGTGGTGGAGGGAAGACGAAGAAGCACCTTGGGTGTATTGGTACATATGTATTTAAACTGGCAGAACTCAGGAGTTTTGGATGGGATGGAATGGAATGATGGAAATGGAAATATCAATATCACAGGTTTTTTCTCGGTCTGAAGAAAGGGAGAAGGAGAGATAGATTCAGATTTTCCGGTAGACTGAGTGGGTAAAAATGGAGACCGGAAAGTGGGGACATTTCCTTTCACAAGCCACTTTCCTTCTTTCATTCTTTCTCTGCAATTCATTCCACGCTGCCTTTCTCCCTTTCCAATAATACCTTACCTACCAAACCACGATCCTTCCACACTTATATGCCATCATTGTCATATCATCTCATATCATCGCGACTATCGTCATCATCATCGCTAAATCCACCATTCATTGAAATGAAGAGTAGGAAGGAGAATGGAATGGGATCAATGGTTGGTAACTGACTGAGAAAAAGAATGAAATATTTTCAGGATGAATATTATTATTATTACGACTCGTTCGTATTATTATTATCATTCGGCTGAAGAGAAACGTTACGTGATTTGATTGATTCTCCTCCTTCTACTTATCTCTTTTTCAACTGCACAGCTCTTGGCTCATCCTAAGTCATTTCCTTCCTATCTTTCCTTCTTTCTTTCTTTCTTCTGGGATTTGGTATGCGGACTGACCATTTGTACTGACCAAGCAAAGGAATAAATGCCCTGTCTTCCTCCTCGCCCAGCTAATGGACCCTAACTTGAAAAAAATCATACTCATCACCGTCCTTTCTCCTTCTTCCATTAGATTCCATTGGGAGCAAATTTCTGCTCCTGCTTTTGGTCATAGCTTTTGTCTACTCATTCATGACCACGAACGTTACACGCTCTTCCTTCCTTCCCTCTCGTTCACTCTGGCCATGATGGTGATGATGATGATGTGATGTTTGTATTGCCCATTCATCAATCTTTTATTATCTGGACGACAGGGAAAGAGATGACAAGGGGAGAGAGATAAACAGACACAAGCATGCAAGCTCAGTCAGATTACAAATACTTTGGAGGAGAGACTGGCAACGTATCGTAAGCGGAGTGAAGGTTCAAAAGTGAAAGTAAAAGCGTAACATTGCAATAGCCAAAAGCGAAACGACCGTCATTCTCATAAGGATATCATTAATATCATCATGATTCACCACCATTCTTCTTGTTATTATTACTGCCGTGCCATGAATTATTGTCGATTGGGTCAGGTCGTGAACATATGTCCCCTTTCACTTGAGTCGTATGAGAGCTGCTTTAATGGCATGAGTACATAATCGTTGCCCAACCGTGCTTTCTTTTTAATACTAACTTCCTTCCTTCCTCATTTTTAATAGGAGCAGTGATAAAATTCAATGTTCAAATTTCCATGTCCGACCACAGTTGTTAATACCTTCACAGATCATAGTGTCATGTGCACCGGGTTATTGACGTGTTGACTTCGCGTCTCAAATATTGTCGTTGTCAGATTAGGTTGTTTGCTCCATCGAGCTCAGTCTTACAAATTCATTGCGATATCCGCCCTCTCAGATTTGTAGTAACTTTGGTTGCACTACATGGACATTTCTTGAGAGTAAAGTGAGAGGGATTATGGGTGTAAACGAATGAAACAACACCACAAGATGATGGTGCCACGTGCTCCGAGTCCATCTAATCCATTTGGAGTCAACCTAAGAGGTTGAGTGTCGTGTCAAGTCAAGAATGTGTGGAGTGACTGTAAGCTGGTAACAGCTCACTTCATCTATCTCTCTTGATGAAGAGAGGAGAAAGGAAAAAAGAGCCTCTCACTTTTGCTTTCACTTTTGCTGCACCCAGTGTACTTGTGTGTGGCGAAAATTGTCTATGTCTTGCACGCCCATCCATTACTTGACCTAAACTTATTCTCATCTTATAGTGTGTCATAGAACTAAAGCTGTTTATGAGTGTGGGTACACATGTAGGTATGTATGTATATGTATTGAAGCCATGGAGAGGGATACTTTGGTTGACTTCACTTGACTTGTCGTGACATGCCATAAGATGATGACAGGGCATGAAGTACATGGAGTGAATGGAATGTTGATGGGTACACTTACGCTACAGCCGTTTTTAGATGGAGAAACTGCTTTCTTTTTTTTGTAAATGATACAATCCTTGTTGGGAGGGAGGGAGGGGTGGAATCTGGAATACTCGGGATGGATGATGATACATATAGATAAGCGGATAATATGATATGTATGATAATGTCCATCTTTCTACACCACCGTGTTTTCTTGTTTGTTTGAAAAGTAGGGACCAAAAGGCGGAGGGATGTAAAGTAAAATTGTAGTGGGCATAACGCCGTTGTTGCAGTTTAGAAAAAGAAAGGAGGAAACGAGCTGGCTTTGGGTTAAATGTAGCAATGGAAATGGAAACAACAAACAACTTTCTATGATGGCAGTATGGACAAGCATTCAGTGTGGAATGAATGAATGTCAAATGTGTGATATCCTCCCTTTCCTCTGCTGCTTGCTACCTAACCTAATGTAATAAAGTAAAGTGAGCGAGAGAAATGATACGTGTCAAGTGGTGTGTGATGCTATGTTATGTGATGTCAGTCTGGATATGGATGTCAAGCATGCTTAAGGAGAAAGTTGAAGAGAGGAAGATACATTTATGATCTGTTCCTTTCCTTACCCTCTTCCTGCTTTTTTTGCAACCAGAATACCCTTCTGCAATAAGTACGCCACTTATGTATGTATATACATTCCGTGAGGGGCTGAGCGAGAGAGTGGGAGAAAGTAAGAAAGAAAGTCTGGTTGTGTCAACGGCGATAACATCAGTATCATTTCACCCCTATCTATCCATCCATCGCTATTCTGTTTTACATGGTACTCTACTCTGCTACGTCTAGGTACTCTATTCGCCAAGAGCAGTTCATTGTGTCATACAATGATGGCCGCATGAATATGCAATAAACCCTCCCTTGTCTTTCTGTTCTTTCTTTCTTTTTCCTATTTGGACTGCTTTCTGCAGTCTTCACCAAGTCATAACTTCTTGTCTTCATTTGACTCTTCTTTCAGATTTCATTATTCGCTTCATGTTGTGCATTAATATCCTCTTTAACATGCAACAGAAATGGAAATTGAAGAATAATAAGAAGGGGAAAGCAGACCTTTTGCACGAAGGGAAAGTTATTCAAACTTTGTGTAATATATAACGTTGCATAATTGTCTTCGTCGTACCTACGCTGTTTGAATAACAGCCCCTTTCCATACAACCTCATTTCATTATTAAACCTGATTGAATTGTTTCTTTTTTATATTTTAGGTAAGTCCACGTTCTTCTCGTCTCATCGCTTTGCTTTATCTCAAAAGGACAAATTGCATTTAAACCCGAATTGACGACGTTACCTTGGATCATCGCCAGGTCAGACTTGGAAAGGAGAAAGTGCAGCAAGATATGTATATTTTGGGCATGCAGACAAGAGTCATTCTTGGCCAGGGGCTATGTGTTACCAAAAGTACGTTGCCCGGAGTCTGATTACAGGATGAACTAGAAGATGGCATTTGGTACTCTTTCTGAGATTGTGTAGCACAGTCAGCTTTTGAAATTCAATTTCACACGATAGATTTGAAGATGAAATTATTATAGAAAAGAATGATGGGCTCAAGACCTACTCTTGACCAGATTTTGCATGATTTTGTGTTATTCTCAGAATTGAAAAGGATTGCCCAAAAACTATTTTTAATGTTGTCTAACAAAATCTCCCTTGACATTGCATCGCCCAACTGTGGTATTGTTCGCAGTGACAACGACAAGGATGTGGAATTAAAAAAGTATGTTACTCATATGAATGACATTTGCAATCACTTAAAACTACCCCACGTCATTATCATTCATTTCAATTATTACTATTATTAGAAATGTACCTTTCGACCCGTGATGATTCTGCACACAATGCCACATACATATTTTTTATACTTCAAAGTCAAGGTACATCACCTCGAATTAACATTATCCTACCTTCATAGAACTATGGTGTTAACAATGTATTTCACTTGATGACTCATCATATCGTCTTGTCTCATCTCTTCTCACTTTCCGAGCTTGGTGAAATGCACAGAATGAATAATAGAAATGTTGTTTGACTCTGATCATTTCATTCGTGATTTACTGCTATCACTAAAGGAACCACATTCAAAAACGCCACATGCCAATGTCTTTATTAGCAAGTTTGACATCAGGTACTTTACTCTTTCGTCGACCTTTCGTTTTTTTCCCATGTTGCAACGTCAATCGTCAAAAGTACTTTTAATTATTGCTGAAAAAATTGAATTGCATTAAAAACAAACGAATAATATTTGAACGTTTAATTTGCAAGTACACGTAGACATGTACAGAATGTAGAATAAAAGTCAATTCTCAATTGAGGCATACCTGAAGTAAAGTACCTGGTAAGTGTAGATACGGACTTAAAAACGAAATTAAAGGAAATGAATTGACATTCTTCCATAAAAAACGAAATCATACTTTCAACTTTGCTACAAACATGCAGGCAGAGACAAGCACAATGTAAAATTGTAATGTACTTGAAATTCTTCCTCCAAAGTCAAAAGTCGTATGTTCTGTTCTAATTTTTCGGTCCACTTGGGGTTGAAATTGGAATGGAAGGAAGAAGAATGGAATGGATCCCAATTCCAAACATATCAACGCTGTTGTCTCATTGTTCATTTAATGTAATGTAACTAATGCCAATACCATGCAGGGAGACGAGATTAGATGAGATGAAATGAGAAAGCAAAAGTGCCGACGCACTGATTGGGTTGTAAATTATGCCAAACTTAACGTACCCACTCCACAGGGACCAATCTCCAAATGACCTGACCGACACTTTCAAAAACTTTTAAACTTTTTAAAGAAAAAATACGAAAGCTCTGGACTGATTCATATCTTAACAAAAGAAGGGTCGCTTTACTTATTAAAAATTAAATTGAGTTCTACAAAGCATGACCTAACTTCGGATTATTCACATCAGCAATCCTGCCCATGATTCTCTGTATGATGCCGTGCCAGGAGTATCATCGCCTTGTTGCACTTAAATTGTTTTTTATTTTAAATTTTATATTTTTCATTCTAGAAAGAAAGGGTTTCATTTTGTAACCGACACCTCTTTAGCATAGGCTGAAATGCTGATGATAATTTATTACGAATGTCCATCTCAATTTCATTTATTTCATTTCATTTCATTTTGCCTTTTATTTCTTGGGCGAGGAGAAATTATTATGGATTTGTGTGAAATGTTAAAAACGCAATCAAGAAAAGTTCAGACACATCCTTGCTACTGCCACACCATAAGGTTCAAATGACATAAAATCTAAATTTACATAAAATTTAATACAACTTTTATCACTTTTTATCTAGGCTGACTAAATTGAATTCCTTGAACGAAGGAAAAACGACTGAAAGTTTGAGAGTTGACCAATTGCACCTATCTCTATTTGCACTTCGGCCGACTTTTACTTTTTGGTAATGTTTTTTGATTGCCTAGAGTTGTAAGTCGTTAAATTGGCTGCGTTCAGTTCAGTTAGTTACTCGTGACATGACATGAGTTGTGTGGTATGCGAGTTGTACCTGTATGTGTGCAAAATTGTTGCTTTCTCATAAAAATCATTTTTATAGACTAAAAATCCTTGTTGCCTCTCACGTGAATGATTACTTTTGACAGAAAATGAAGAAAATTTCACGTGTGTTCATTCCAATTTCTCGAGGGGAGCTCGTTTATTAGGAGAGGAGGGTTGAGTATGAGTGGGCATTGTAGTGAGCCCTTAATTCTCTCTTCGTCTTCTGGTCGAGTCGTAAAACCGTGGGGCGCAAATGAAATTAAATGAAACGAAGTCAAGTCCAGTTGAATACATGAAGTCATCCCATTATACACTTAATCTAATCCAATCTACCTTAGTGTTCAATCCAATGGTCATTTCGTTGCACGAGATTGTACACCTTGGCTCTTGCTTGAATGCCAGTTGTGTGCCATAAAGTGTGGTGGCTAGTTTTACCACTGAAAGTGTGTAAAAAGAGTTGAAGAAGGTGTACAGGGAATGTAGTGAGCAGTTAGCAATATTTATGGATGTAATTGAAATTTTGATTTCATGTTTATTCACACCTTTCGGAAGCATAAAAGTGTAGTATAAAGTCAAGTAATTTTTATCGTAGTCTAAAATCTTCTTCGCTTCCTTCGTTCTTTGTTTGTTATACAGGTGGCTGGGGAAAATAAAATAAAGATACTCCCTCCCTTATCCTTCATTCCACCATGTTGGTTTTATGCCAAAATTGGCATGAATTTAACAAGCAAACACTGCATCAAAAGCTATGTTTACCTTCTCCATATCCCCTCAACACCAAATCCAATCAAAGTAGCCAAAAAAACGAAAGATGCCATTTCATTTTTTTTAAATGTTTATATACTGTGAAATTGTGCGCTAATTCAAAGTCTTGAGAGCACATTATTGATGTCCAAGTGGAACGCCAAGCTACTCCTTTACACGTTGCCTGTTGAGGCCCTTTGATTATTTGGCAGGTGGTCTTCTTAAATCAATATGCAAAGAGCGGTCAAAGGTTAAGGCTGCAATAAAGCTGTGGTTATAGTTGTAATGAAAATTATTGGAAATGACATTAAAATTTTATGCCTGTCTGAATTTTTTGATAGAATAGGATGAATGAAGCAAATCACAAATTTCAGAAAAATAATCTTGCTTTTATAATGTCAAGGGTCAGTGCTCACAAAAAAAAATTGCATTTCCTTATTTCAGAATTATACTACAACTACGACGCATTTATAATAGGTTTGAGGGTCCCAGCAGCACAAAAATCCTCTTTTGTCCCCTGACCACACAAATAAGGTTTAGAAGCTAAGCTTGGTTGTGGAAGGGAAAGGAGTGGTCCTTGTCATTGAAAACTGAAAAGAAAGC
>JAQIWU010000454.1:0-26121 GCA_034696445.1 Isotomiella minor
GCGTCCAAACTAAAGAAAATAAGGTGCGTAATAAGTTTATCCTCTAGCCGAGGAACAGGTTCAATGAATCTACACCGAAGCAACTAAAGTTGAGCGGACTACAGTTCTTTAGATTATTGTTTCCTGCTCATGGAGGAAAAGAAAGCATAAATCATGGAAAGTGCAATATGTAATTTGCACTGCTCTGATGTATGTGATTTAGTACTTGACTTGTGGAGACTTGGTAGATGGTGGATCATTATAATAGATACTATGGTTGATTTGATTATAAGGCACGTTGGTTTGGTATCATTTTCAATGCTTCAAATGATCTAGTCTTTGTAAAAAGATAGATGCGTCCATGTGCATACCATAACTTTCATTTTTTTGGTTGGTTCGTCTTAAAAGTGAATGTACAGAACAACAGATAGCAATTCATGGTTATAGATATGGACATGCTCTGCTACACACAAACCATTCAATCCCTTATAAATTGCAGCGATGAAGCTTGCATAATACACACCCGTAGAACTCTGCACGGCATTTTAGATGCTTCTTGGCCTCGCATCATTTATGTTTTTGGAATGTTTATACTTTTACTTTCAAAAAGCACAACAGGTGGATGAACACCCAAACATAAAAAATATTCAAAAATGCAAAAAACTGAGACCAAACTTTTGTCTAGAAACCCAAGCCATTTAATCCTTTGGAGTTCTCTTGTTCGTTTTCTTAAAAATCTTAATTGGCTTGCCATATACTCATTGAAAATTTCTACCCAAAGCAATCAACACAAATTGGCCATAGATAGTCATTGATCAGACAGTTTTTAACAAAAGTATTGCAGCTTTTGCCAGAGTTAAATTCGATCTTAGACCGAGGAATGCTGTCGGGTATAAAAAATAATGCAGTCAATAATTCATTCTAAAACAACTCACGAATTTTCCTGCTTCGAGTTCATTTCACGATAAAATCAAATTCACTTTCAACGTAATAGTAATTCACCTTAGGTAACGTACTCATCCTCCTCCTCTCATTAACTTTTTTGTCGTCATTTGTTGCATCCCAGACTGTGAAGCCAAATGGTTATGTGTGCTGAGTAGTTTGAGGCAATTCACCTTAAATTAGACGTAATGTGGATACGGAATTTCCGCAATAATGAACCTCCAAATTGAGAGCATAGATTTTTCTGACAACTCTAGTACCCATCACCAGGCAAACCACACACAAGGGGAAAGGGTAATCTTCAATGTTAGAATTCTTGAGCGTCATTTTGACTTGAAAGTGCAAAAAATTAAATCTTTTGGGTGTGCAAATATAAACAGAGATAATCTAGAAAAATCTTAGTCTGTCTGTTGGAAGATATGAAGACATTATTTTTGCTGCATGGGGAAAGATGTCAAATGTTCCATCTTGTCTCAATCTATCAAAATCAAAGATCGACGGAGTTGGATCTCTGTTTTAATTTTCACTTTTACGCATGGCAAACGCACGCACTTGTCTGTGGTGCGTCCTTTTCTAAATATAAATTGTAGTGCTTTAGAAGAAGTAAATGATGGCAGGCAGGCACGGGGTTAAGAACGTCGTCATATTTGCATCCTTCAAATGAAATGTCGCCCAATCGGTTTGACAGATTGATGTTTTGCTAACACGTTTTGCTCGAGTCCCATAAGACCGTGACTAAAATGCATATTGTAAATTCTCTCACCCATCTTCTTGTCATAACCGTTCCGTTCGCAGTTCTATAAAAAGGATTCTCTACGGCACGGCATTCCCGTTTTCTCATGTGAATAATAATTTTGCACCTTTATCTTCCGTGGGAGTATAGTAATAATGCGGTGATAAAGCGACGGTTCATTATACTGTGAAATTTCCTGTTTCCACTCCTAAACTACTTTTTCAATCAAGCGGCCGTAATTTCCTGTGATATATGTCACCATGTTAACAGCGATTACATCATGATAATAACATAAAAAGTACAATACTGCAGCAGTTTCCTGGATATTAATTCCGTCACGTATTCATTTGTCTTCGTTTGTTTTCCATTTCCCAACAATTAGTTCAATTGTTTCATATTGCCAACTTTCCAATCCGACCTACTGGATGGTGTTTTCATAACTGTTAAGTTTAATCAAACCCGATTGTTAGAACAAACAGTTTCCTCTGCAGTATCTAAAGTATACAAATAAAGAAAGGTTTTTAGGCCTTAGGATGACAAAGTTGTGCATAATGTGCAAAACATTCGCACCCGTTGGTGTTTTTGCAAAGATGTGCAAATCTTAATGTTTTATAGATTGTTGCTATTTTGCAGTAAAACAGGAAAAGAGGTCGAAAAAGCTTCCCCTCCTCGTGTGTTAGATACTTTAATGTCAAGTAGTAATTCTAAATCTGAACTGAATCACCTAAAAGGGGTTTTATGAATGAGCAATCATTTCTTTTCCACACCCCATCAAATTTTACAGCTTTGACTCATCTTACTATAAAAACCAAAAAATATACTGTTTACTCTAAGTAGTCACAACAAACTCAATAGTTAACATGGTTTTAGCAAGTGCTAACTTTTATTTGGATTTTAGGTGTGAGGGCAAGACTTAAAATGCATCAAAATCAAAATAAATTGCCTTTAAAATGAATGTTTATGTCCAAGCAGCCTACTCGCTTTTTGTTTCCTTGGTTTGTCTCAAATCATAAAACTCATTTTGCTACATTTTGTAAAAAAAGAGAACGAGTTTCAAGAGTTTTGTGCTTCACGAAGACTAATTTACCTGGGCTGCTAGGCGTTGGAAATTCGAGAAATGTCTCAGTTGTGACATTTGATTGATCTCTTGCAGTTAATTCACACTACAGATTTTATGCTTCATAAAGATGCTTTCAGGAAGTAACTTATCTCAATATATTACAACATGACATTCTCCTTCAAGAACTGGATGAAGTTGTGTCATACATACTTGCAACTTGTGAAATAACACTTATCATGTATACCAAAAAACTCATCTAGCTCAGGGCACGTTTTACATTTATGAATTATGAGTATCAGACACCCTCTTCTCTCATAATCTATGACTTTTGATGACAGTTTCAACCTGATTCATATACAATTTATTTTGATTTCTTTTCATATCTAGCAGTATATTTATTTTGTGATTGGTGACCGTACTGCTACTGGTGCAACGGATGATGGTCTGTAGAAACAAGTAGCGTGGTTAAGTAGTAGCGTTGGAATGGAAAGGAAGGTTATAGTAGTTATGTAGTATTTAATTAAATTTACAGTTTCATAAAAGAATCCCTCCCATCCGTGTCTTTTTCTCAGTCGTCCACCATTTTTGCCTTTGGTAGCAGCAACCACCATACGCATACTTAATAATAGAGTGACGGTAATAACCAAGTGGATGATGAGCATGAAAACGAATAGATGGAAGAGGATGAAGATTCTTAATTTTCTCATACTCCTTTGTCAGCTACTTTATGACTGTATGTAATGCTTCAAGTATCCTTGATATACTGTATGCAAATCTCGGTTTTGTTTAGTCACCATTTAATCAAAATTCCTTTCTTCTCAATATATCTATTACTTATTTTGCCTCTCACTTTATGCAAGAAAATTTGTACCCATTGTTTCATTTAAAATTGTATGGATATACGAAATAGATGTCTGAGCTGATAAATGGGTACTGTTTCATTTTTTTTCAGTAAAAGCATTTTTAATTTTGCACTTGAAAAAGCAGCTATAACGGAGACATGCCACTACATATTTCATTCTAGGAGCGAGGCAACTGTATTATAATTTTCGCTCTCGCAAATTACGTTGCAGGTTTTCTTGCATTTATTGAAAACCCCTCCCCATCTTAAGAAAATCGAGTTGAAAATAGTACTCTTTTGAAGATGGGAGATACAGAAGATTAGGGATGTGATGTGACATCATTGGAGCATAGAATGAAGACGTGGTTACTGTTGGTAAACAATTTTTAATAGAGACAAATTGCTTCGCATCCTAGAATTCTGAAGAATGAGCCAAGTCTAAGAAATCTCACGCTGTTTATGACACAGCTAGATTGCGGAGATGATGAGTATTTAATTTTATTTTGTTGAAAGTTGGAGGTTGATGATAATTGCATGTCTGACTTCACCTTCCTTCTTTAATTTTAGCATACATCATCATCGCATTGTCTCTGATCTTAACTTAATAGTGATATGTAGCAGAGAGGGAGCATCTTGGACAAATAGTGTGTTGAGGAACTAGCTTCAATTCATTCCAATGCAATCATTCTTAAGGACATGAATGTGCAAAATATCTGGAGGACTTTACTACTGTCGTTGCATCTCTTGATCTTTTAGAGTTAGATTCCATGGAGCATTCCAAAGCGTTGAAGCAACTCTTGCTTTTGACCTTTTATTTTTGCTATAACGCCAACGCAACGCATGATAAGTATAGCTTTGCGTAAATATGCTATAGCTGTTAATTCTTTTATGGAAGTAAGAGTGTTGGTGGCACGTTAGTGGACCAAGGTTGAGGATTGTGCAAGACGCCACGACATAAAGCAAACAGAAAGGTATAGATGCAAATATTAAATTCAAATAGGCATTGTGACATTACTCACAGTCACTCATTTGTTCTTGTTAAAAGAATGCCATTCTTCAAAGCAAAATATTGCAATGGCGACAGAGAGTATGTGATGCGATATGAAATGCGACAAAGTCTCATGAGTTTTAACAATCGTTTCTCTGACGATAATTATGTTGACAGAATGAGGCAAATTTTGAGTTATCTTTGTAATAATAATGACATTTCTGATATTTTTATGACAGGAAGGAAGATGCTGGGGTTAAACCTGCTACTCATCGCCATAGCAGCGTTCCACCCGGTCGCGTCTCAGTCCAACTATGCGCTTCAAGCAATTGACGTGGAGTATGGAAACGGTCTTCCTCCCACGGCAACCCTGGATGGAAAAGTTACCGAATTGGACTCTTTGAAACCTCAAATCAGTCTTAATCGAACGTCTGCCGACCTTAATTGCGCTGCAGGATCTATGCTAGTCCAGTTAAAATTTAAACAACCGTTTTATGGAATTGCCTACTCGGACTTTGACCGTAACAGTGCTTGTTTCACACAAGGAACTGGGGATATTACTGCCACTCTCGAGTTACCCTTAAAAGGGTGTGGAACGAAACAGGTATGTATGACGAAGCTCGGTTGGTATAATCATTCTCTTCAGACTTAAATGGATAAGAATATTATTGCACACGTACCTTCATTAGAATTTTCAATTTGTATTTTCGCGTTGCATTTAAGTGGAAAGTAAATATAGTGTGACCAAATCATGGTTAGATTGTGCATAATAAATTCTTCGAACACCGTTGAGCTTTTGGCTTCTAAACAATTCTGTAAATGGAAAGTTGCTCAGACAAAAATGCGAAGATATGTCTCATATTCTGTATTCAGAGCCCATTTTGGCAACAGAAAAAGTTGATTGGATTGAAACAAACGTTCTCCAAATATGGAGCGACGTGTGATGTTATGGTGTATAATGTGTAATGCCGTGCCATTAATCTCATTTTAGCTGGTTTGCGAATTATTTGCAACCCACCTTCTTAGCAAAATCTGAAGGTAATTTGTACCTGTCTTTTCTTTGAATCATTTTTGCAAATGAAATGAAATGAAACTCGGGGATATTATGACCATCACTTAATCCTGCAGGTTTTATTGCTCACAGGTGAATAATAATAAAACTAGCAAACAATTGAGTGGAGGTTTAGGTCCTTAAACGCCACAACTGGTCCCACACATGACATTTCCGTATAGCAATTAATTGCAGCGCAGATTCTTGAGTTGAATACACTTTTACTGTGGTATTAGCCTAGCATGGACGAGGACGAATGCATCACAATGTAACGAGTCACACCCACGCATCAAAAATATAAAAAGCGTCGTTTTAAATGGTTTCCTTGTAATAATTTTACTGACCATATTCAACTCCACCCACCCTCATATAACGCACTTTTTTTTATAGACTAATCAGATCAATGCAAATAACCTTCGTGACGTGAAGAACATAAATTATTGATGAATGCATTTTATGAACTTGCAGGACCCAGCCAGAGTATTTACGAACAATGTCATAGTGAGGTTCCACCCAGGCCTTGAAATGGAAGGGGACGAAGTGATTACTGTCGTGTGCAGATATCCACCTCCAATTGTCCCAGCTCCACCCGTTCCTTTGATCAAGTACGTCTGTTGTTATGGGGCACACTGATACACTCATTTTGACCCTTAATGCTGATGGAAATAATGTCTTTTTTACAATATTTACAGCCTTCCCCCACCCGCAATAACGTTGATTCCCAAGCCCCTTAGTGAATTGGAAGTATTGATGATTATCTGCACCCTCCTGTTTCTCGGACTGATGTATGCAATATGAGTGCCAAGGAAATGATTTGAGTTAACTCTGTTCTACTTGACATTTTCAGGTTGTTGGGATTAGCATGTTCCACATACTGTCTAAAACAGAGAAATATCCAAGTCATTCGAAAAAGACCATTTAGGTGAGATATTAGTCTCAACTCTTCAATTAAACACATGAATTAATTGTTCAATTCATTCAATAGTCCAATGGAAGAAGACAGTGAAAAACTGTCAACCATTGAGTCTTTCACCCAACTCAAGATCCCCAGAGTCCAGCCACCATCAACCAGTTCTTCTGAACCACCATTGGAAGAAACTTTGGCATCTGATTATCCTTCCTCCATAGATGAGCCCCAACGCCCAGAGACAGCCTCTTCTGAATATTCCGACACCCACGTCCACGTTGAGACTGAGATGATTCCAGCAGCTGTCATCAGCAAGCCAAAGTTTGAAGTCAATCTTCGGGTGGCTCAACAACCTAGGGAACATATTCAATTCGCAGAAACAGAAGGCTCTATCACTTCCATCGAAGAAGGCGCAGCATCTGAAGTCACCGTATCTGACTTGCACCCACCACCACGCCGGGCACCACCACCACCACCAATATTCAAAAAGGTAGGTTGGTTACATATCATGAATGTATGGCGTTATTAAAATGTATATTTTGACTATTTCATAGACTCAAGATATTCGTGTGCCACAAAGACATGTCCAGAGTACAGAGTACTTGGATACCTTGACGGTGGTCGATAGGCAGGACATTGAGACCGATACCCATTACACAAGAGCTCTTGCTAAAAAGCCTGAAATATCGGTTCACACGGTGGATGACGTCTACTTGCAGGTTAGATTCAAACAATTTCAATCCTAAAGGATACACTTTAACATAACATTTTGAAACTATTCTAGACTATCGTTGAGAAGAGACTCATCGAGGATGAGGAACGTAAGACACGGGAAGTAACTCAATTCTACAAGAAGGAAGAACCTAAATGGGACATTATCATAAAGACACATCCCACAGAAGAGGAAGAGAACTGGGACAGAGGTAAAAAAAATTGATTTAACCAAAAAATTACAGTTATCTATACCATCTTTGGCTCATTACAGGCTCCGAAACAACAGAGGTCTCTTCAATTGGATGGTCAGTCGTGGAAGAGCCACCAATCCACCCCAACTACACAATGATCAACCGAGAGCATCTCCTGAGGAGAAATGAAGTCCGTCATGAGGAGTCAGACAGAGTGACTGTCACCCGAGCTATGCAAAAACTCCGACAGGATGATACTCAAGTGTGGAATGCCAAATGGAAGGTGCTACTTCGTGTATTGGAATCCCCTGCACCAGAATTTCACCCGGATACTGATGACGAGTCTGACGTAGCATCTATTCTTACACAAGATGACAAGGAGAAATGGCGTCAAATCATCAGCACTGAGTCGACTCTGAGGACGCTACTGACTGAAGCGACGTACAGAGAGGACTTTGAAAGGATTCGAAGAGACACGCGTTATGAAAAGTTATTTGAGCCAGAGAAATGGGATGTCATTATTCACGTCTTAGCCCCACCTCATCAATCCACTGATGCAGAGGACAGGTTCTACTCTGACTCGACGAGCGAAGTTTCAACATCTTCCTCTGGAAGACCACTGAAACCCTCAAGAGGATACAGGAAAAAATCCTCTGACACCAACATCACAGAGTCAAAATCCATCACTGACGTAAGGTCAATGTCAGAGGTGATGGTGGATTTTGGTGTGACTGGTGGTGATGATACTTCATCCATCGTCTCCTCTACCCCAGGGGCAGCAAGATCAATTGGAACAGAGATTGTTGAGTTCGCTCCAATGGAAATGCCACAAGAGATGATGGAAGGGTTCACCCGAAGGGAAACTCGCGTTGTCCAGTCATCTTCGGGAACAACGAGTTCAGGATTTGTCCAACAGACACAGGCATCCAGCAGCACCCTTTACTCTACCAGAGTACAGCGTCATCAGTAAAGGACTGGCATTAGTAGTTGCCCAATCAAGAGGGCTAAGAAACAAAATCTGTTCCAAGCGGAGATTTTATAATTTTTTACATATAATTGAAATGGATGAGCTGAAGCTAACCCAGTAACAAAGTTCAAACGTATAGTTAACCCAACCTAACAAAGATAGTGTTGTCTTAATATTCGTTAAATTAACTAACTGCCATATCATATACACCGGAACTGCTACCATATTTTTAATGTTTGAGGTCACCAACTGCAACGAAAGAGCAGTGTTATATTGACATTGACGACAAAGCATATTGAATAATTATTTGTCCATTTGTGTCTTCTGGTCTGGTTTTAACCAACTACTTTCCTTTTCCTCGTTAAAACTAAAATTTCTTCATAATTTAAAACCGTCTAGAGTAGAATGTATGCCGACTTGAGAATGATAATAATGCATGGAATCATATTGTGGATGTTGGACAATTATTTTGTACTGTCTCTACATAAATAATAACCAATTAAGTTTGGAGGAATAAAAATTCGATTAAAAGTAAAGTATGACACTTTCTTCCTTTCAACAATGATTTCATAGCTTGGGCAACAAAGGAAAACGTCCCATTTCAGCCACGTTGTTGGGGAAGGTGAGACGATTGTTGAGAGCGGTAGCCACACAAGGCTGAGCGTGTACGGCAGAAGAGCACATGGACAAAGTTTCGGTGTTCATTGGCATCAACATTTAAAGACCTATAAGAGCTTATCAATTCATTTGGGATAAGGGATAAAGGAAAGGAAGATGGGGAGGCAGATTTTGACGGCAAAGCGAAGCCGTGGTGGTGGTGGTGGAGGTCGTGGTCATGGTCGTGATGGAGGAGGGACACATCGAAGTGGAAAAGGGAAAATGAATTTGGACATGTCCGAGGGAAGAGGAAAGCACCACTCGTCGTCAAAGCAAAAGAATAAAGGGGCACGATGGGCGAAGGGACAAAGTTGTGTTTCCAACCCTAAAAATACAACCCATCGGGATCAAGTCTCGTCCACTTTTCTCCATTCTTCCGGCGGAGGACCAGGTATCCATCCAACCGCAGTTCCTTTTTGTTTTAACATGGATTTGTAAAAGAACCTTTGTTCATTTTTTAGGAGGGTCATTGCTTACCGTGCAAAATGTTCATCATAACAGAGGTGGACGTTTGGAAGATGAAGAAGGTATGGTCGATGACGGTGGTGGCACCGTCTTGTCATCCGATGTGGCATCCCTCACCATCTCCGACAATCCACTAAGTCTCTTGTCGGCAGCGTCGTCCATCAGAACTATAGCGTCTGGATGGAGTCAGGTTTCCTACAGTGCCTTTGATCGGTGAGTTGCCGTAGCAACGATTGGAAATGGAAAATAAGGCATTTAATGATTTTGTGTTCTAGATTAATGCGGAAAATTGGGGGAGACATTGTGGCTCATAAAGACGTGCTTACTATTTTGGCTGCGGTGTCTGAGATAATTGGAGATGCTGGAGGAAAGAGGAATGAAACAGAATTCTTTGCAACTTTTGTAAGTGCTCTCTCAGTTCAGTAGGAATGGCATGGAAAAAATTCAAGGTGTGTCAATGTCAATGCGTTTTCTTCTCATTTGCAGATGAGTTTTATAGGCAACTGTCCCCCTGATCAATATCAACCTGTCATGTCTTTAGTATGCATCATTTTGAACAAAGTTTCACCGTCCGTTTTGAAGCTGCGGTTTGAAGACATTCATACAAAAATTGGAACCGTCTTGTCTTACGCTGTTGAGAATTCCGACGAGCTTTTACTGAGGACGGTAAGAAAAAGGAAACAAAATAAAATAAGCATGTATGCTAAACTAACTCTACTTCGATTTTGATTAGAGTATTGAGGGGTTCGCAAAACTTCTTAAAATTCAAGACGACATTGACATTGGACATGATAAGGCACTGGAAGCTACATTTTACACCATCCTGAAATGCTCATTACATGAGCGGCCGAAAGTACGAAGAAAAGTCAGGCAGACAATGAAGAATGTTCTACTTGCTTATAATGAAAAACGGAACCCAAAAGTGATTTCGAAATTTGTCATTGGATGGATACTGGATCAACTTGCCTGCTACCCATCCATGTGTGACTCCAAAGCTGTAACGAACGTTTTGTCATTATTGACTTCCTGTTGGAGCGCCTTGCAATCCGTGCCACTGATCGGTGCAAAAAAGCTATTCGAAGCCGTGCTTAGAGTAATATCAGGAGGAAACGCTACTGTAACTAAAATAGGGATGGCCTATTTCCTGCAAGTATTCGAATGCGACGTGATCATCGAAGCGGGCAATGAGAACCAACAATCTAACTCTGATCTACTGTCTAAAGTACTTACTGCGCTGTGGGATTTACAACCAAATTGGCGAAATATTGAGGCGTTTTTAATCTGGCTGCGATGTACCTTGCTGGGAATTGTTCGAACAAACACCAGTGAGTCTAAGGCTTACCTGCCCCTCTTATTTGAAGTAGCACATCCTATTTGGCAAACCAATTTTGGAAATCCAGTGCTGGCGGCGATTAAGGAATATATACCCCACATCGTGAACGAGACGATTGATCCTGCCGTGGTCGACAAGTGCTATCAAATTTTTGCTAAAAGTTATCTTGTAATTCCTCCAAATCCCTTAGTACTACAACTGACTGACTGCTTGGTGGAACAACTAGGAGAAAACAACTTTACTACATCAGCAAAAGAAGTTTACCTCCAACTTATTCCTTTAGCTCAGTCTCCTGGTGTTAAGAATGTGTTGGGGAATTTTGTTAAAGCATTTGGAATTGAAAACTTATGGCGATCATCCGACCCATCTACACAATGGAATATTCTTCTGCCTTTGTTGAGTGATCATTTATCTGGTTCCAGCATCCTGTTTTGGAAAGGCGAAATGTTACTTCAAATTGGACGCTGTGGCACGCCGCAATCCATTTGGAATTCTTTCATCGGTTTCGCAAGAAATCCAAAGGACCCAGAAAATTTCCCAGCCGAGTTGGTTGGCAAGGTGATAAGTGAGAAACCAGACCTTCGATTAGATGCATTGGCCTCCTTAAGGCAGTTCATTGAATGGGCCCAGTGCAAAAATATGGCTATAAAGTACAGCAAGAACTACCTCCCACTGTTATTCAACTTGTACATCCAGGAGAAAACCAAAGGAACCAATCCTGGACATGGTGATGCACTTGGAGTAACTATTCAGAAGTATATTCCTTTGTGTGAAGAGTCTTTCGTCCACCAGTTACTAGAAAAGTATGTCACTGGAATGTAATAGTTATTTGAATTCAAAATAATTTTTCATTTATTCGCATTTCAGAGCCTTTGCCAAACTTGAAGTCCCTGATAAGGAAAAGGAAGATGAAATGGGCCCTGTATTGGATCTCATCGCATACCTGAGTGAATACGTAATAGATTCCAAATTGCACGAGAAGATACTTCCATTAGTGAAGGATCGATATGAAAATATTGATGAAAGGAAAAGAATGTATCGCATTATGACATTTTTGTCTAAAAATGGAAGCCTTTCATCTACTTTGCTTCTCGAGATCTACAACAAGCTTCAAGAAAGTAAAGAAACAAAATCAAATGCAAGTGCCTTACGCTTGGAATGTGTGAATATTATTACCGAAAAGGTTAGTTCAACCATGGAATTTTGTTCTTTTCTTAGATACGGTTATTGTCATGGAAATGTGTTTGTTTTCTTTGTAGAACCCTGAGTGGCAGAAAACTTTCCTGTCGGAAGCAATAGTGAACCTTACGAGTGCTAATGCGAAAGCTAAACGATGCGCTACCAATTTTCTTACAAAATACTGTAATACGCTGAAGGTAGGTTGTTTTATCGTCAAGTCAAGGAAGTTTCGTTAATTAGTCTATTGCATATGCTATGGTAAATTGCAGGAGGAGAAAAAATCAATACAAGAAGGAATCGACGTTATTTTACCAGCGTTAAAATCTGGATTGCCAATGCTGGTTTCTTCTGCCATGTGTTTTGCTATTTTGATGTACCAAGAGTTAAAACCTTCGGATCCAAACTGGGACTTGCTTAACGCTTGTGTTGACAACATGATAACCATAAATGACGCACTTTGTTGGAAACACACCCTCGTCTTTCTAAACTTGTGCCTGTCCCTGCATAAAGGACGTTTGGGTCCTATAAGTGTGTCATTGGGACAAATTGCTGGTGACCCGAGGTTCCCAAGAAAAGAGATTAACAAACTTTTAGCCCGCATGATTAACACCTTTGGAGCTACTGGACTTAGAGCTGTACTACCGAATGCCGAAGACCCAAAAATGCACACAAGAGTTAAAAATTTATGCAGAAAATTGAAAAAGCTGAAGACGAAGCAAAAAACGAGTACAGATGATGCTGTTTCTGATGACGAGGAGGAAGATGAATTTGGAGACAAGATTGAAGCGAAACCTTTACAAATAAAGGAAGGCGTAGTAGACTTTCTTAATCCCAAAGAAATGGTTCAGTCCCTCGTCAGTAAGTTCAAAAACTATAATGTCGACGTCATGGAAACCACAACGCAGCTTTTAACATTCATTTCTTAATAGGTGAGAAGCACACACGTTCAGAGGACGACTTCAAACAATCTAGGGACGGCAAGCTAATCATTGGAAGCATGGACGGTGACGATGATGAAGACGAGGATGACTTATCCATAGATTCTGATCTGGATGTGGAAACCATTCGCACTACCAGAAAAAGGAAATCGCCCGCATCTGTTGCTTCCAGCAAACACTCGCACAAAACACGTAAATCTACTTTCTCCACCAAGTCAAACAAGACTCGAAAGACTGAAGGTCGATACAAAATTACTGCAAAAAGGAAAAAGGTGACCTCCAAAACCAATTCCTCCAAGCAAAGTCATCACAGTGTGCGATTCAATTAATAGCAATATAGTAACATAGCATACTTGTAGGTGTACAACTTCTCGTGCTAACAACATTGTTAGTTATGTATTAGGTATCTCGTTATTATTACCTATCTCAGAATCAATGGCATTGTTTGCCAATAAATTTGTTTTTTCTTTGAATGAACGCGTGTGTATGACCGTGACATGCATACCCACCACTCTACTCTGATTAATGATGATTGAATAGTCGTTAGCCGTTATTTGCATAAAAACTTCTGCAAAAACTCGAACCTTCCCAAACGTGGAATTCTTTTGCGTAGTTCCTGCTCCTAGTAGAAGCATCGAAAATGGCTTTGGCTTGACTTGGAATTGATTGAATGGCTTTTATAAATAGCAAGGTCGGCGAGGTCTATAAGCCGGAATTGAAAGAGTTATGTTGGCCTTAGCTCAAGGTTTGATGAGAATTGACTAACAAAGAGAACGGTGAAAGTTGTTGGTAGGTACGGGGAAACGGTGGTGGGAAAGCGAGTCAAAAGATTCTCACACCGCACTGTATTATAACTCCACAGGGTTCTCATTTTCGTTTTTGAAGGTGTGACAGGGACAGGGCAAATGAATACTTATGGATAAGTGTAACCTTGGACTTCTTGCTATGAACTTCAGTCGTACCACACCACACCTATGCCCTTCCTCAATTGTATGCAGTTCCATATAGACTTTTTTATGCATTTATTATCCTTTGCAAAAAACAATGTCTAAAGTGCCCTATTCTTCAGGCAGTCCCGTTTCTAAATGGATTCAGGGGGGAGAGAAAGAAACTAAAAGCAATAAACAGCAAGCAACACTCTTTATTGCTCTCAGACATATTGGAAATTGGAGAGAAACGAAGAGGAGAAAGTATTTGCCTTTCATTATTGTACATAAATATTTCATGGGTGGGTTGGCGTGTGAAGTCTTTTCTCCTTGTCGAATGAAGGAACAAGTGGTACCGCAGACTTTCTCCGGCTGCCCGGAGGGTTCCTTTTCACCTCATATTTTATGTCCCTGTCTCATGTCCTTAGTCAGAAGTGCGGTCTGATTTTACAAGTGATGACAGAAGGTAAGTTACTTAGTTGAGGAAAAGGAGAAAGCAAGACGCTCCTTCCTATCCACCCGTAGGGGAAAAGTTTATTGGTGAAAGCATGGTTTAGTTTCAAGAGAAAGGCAGACTGCTTGGCACGAAATGGGATGGGATGCGGGATGATTGGGGATGAGCTATTCCAGTTAATTTGGTGTTGTCCAACAAACAGACTTATCCTCTGGACAGCTTAACATTTACGACAGTCGAGAGAGAGAGTCAGGATTCAAAGCTGCGTAATAAGTTTTAAGATTTGAGACGGAATTTGTCTTTATGAGGCTCATCCTGAGGCTGTGGTTTTCTCTGATAAAAAAGACCTCACACACAGTATGATGCTTTTTACTTTAGAGTTCACCCATGCTGGTTTATTGGAACGGTGGTGGCTTGTTTTGCTATATAGGAGAGGTGGTATATTTATTGATTTTCCGAATATGGTGGTGGGTTTACATTCGGTGGAATTCTCCCAGGCAAAAAGAAGGAAGGCATGCTTTTGCTTTTGACTTAGGAAGAGAGAGACAACCAAGTGTAAGGATGAGGAAAGTTAGAGAAAGAGTAGTCGAGAATAGTTCATGATTTGAAGAGGTACAAAGAGTAAAAGTGTGCAGTGAACTCACTTCACTCACTCTCGCACTATTCTTACAACTACCAACAACGTTTGAAATGAAGTTCCAAAAGGAAAGCTTTTGTGCCTGAGAGAGAAAGTAGTAAGTGGAAGCCACCCAGTCAAACGCCAGTCACGTTAAGATTAGCATCTTCTAAAAGGTCACGTTTTACCCTCACAGACTCAACCAGTCAGTGCTAATAGCCTCCTCTCAGGAGACGCACACAATTCTCATATACAAGTCAAGTGCACTTCAAAAAGTTCCAATACTTTCACTTCCTCTTTAGTCGCATGCATGGGAGCCACTTAGTTATTTCCTCCAGGTAAGTGGTCTTGTTGAATAATCTCGTTAAAGACACGCCAATAGTACATAGCGATAATAGTAATAATCAAGCCATTTCCTTCCGAAACAGAGTCCAATTAGTGTTCTACAATCTGTTTGTGGCAGCTTTGTTATCTCAGCCTCTTGTTTATTTACTTTCAAAGTCATTCACTCGCACATGGTGCTGATGACATTCTGATTCCGTAGTTTTGTCTTCCGCCCAGAAACATCAAAGGATGAAGAAAACACTAACCTACCTCATTGGGGTGTTGCACATGAGTCGCATACAAAAGAAGGAATTATGTATAAAAGAGGAAATTAGGTAGCGGAGAAAGAAAGAGTAAAGAAAGCGATATCGGTTGGGAGGGAGAAAGGTGACGGGATGGCACACAAATAACACTCGAGAGATACTTCACAATCAGCATCACCATCTGAGAAAAAGTTTTACTCAAAAGTTTTCTTTAGGAGAAGGAAAAGAGAAAGTCAGACTTTGAGTCTCCTTCCTTCTGGAGAAAGTAAATGGAGTATTGAAAGGAAGAAAAAGTGCATGAGTCAGGGAAAGCCCGACGACGACATGTGCTCCTCTTTTCTTTTCCCTTTGGAGGAATGGAAGAGAGAAAGCAATTTTGAGAGAACAACAAAAATTCTCACTCTGCGATGTCCCTACAGATAAGCGTGCAGGATTGTAATAAATTTTCCTCGCTTTCCAGTGCGTGGATGGAACGTGAAGGGTCACTTCTGTTTATTGTCAATTGACCTTCGACAGGCTCGTGTGTACAATTGAACCACTTATAGGATCATAGGCTGCAGTTCAAACTTACGTGCATAAAAGTGGTATCGTTTTTGTGACGCTAAGCAATGTTGTACCCTGGAGAAAGAAACTTTGTTTTTTTGTACCAGAGCATGATAGAAAATAGTAAATTTTTGATTCATTGTGGTAATAAATGCCCAGCCTCTCGGCAAAAGAGTCATAAAGCATGAATAATTTTGCAAGGAATGCATATATTGCTATAACGAAACTCAATTTACATTCAAACTATTGTGCATTGTTGCCATGCCAAAAGAAGGGACAATAGAAGATTGACGTGTTCCTTTAATATTTTTTGCAGAATCTAAGCTTACCCCATCTGGCAACCGTTGAGATTGAGATTACAATGGAAAGCGACGTTGGTTCTCCCGAAGGCGTATGTATTTTTATTACAATATTTTTTTGGCATCTCATCTCATCTCGCTCATACACGTCATCTTTCTTTCTACCTACTTCCCACAGGGTGCGGAAACTGACAGCTTGGTGGTTAAGGAGAAGGAAAGACGGAATGAGGACGACATGGGAATAGAAAGGACATCCCTTTTGTCTGAAACTTCATCAAGACATGATGGTGAGCCCTCTCCCTCCTCACGTAGGGAAGACATGCCTGGAACCACAGACCCGCGGCCTTCAGAACAAGCCGGAAGACCCCACCCATATCATTTAAAAAACAAATACACTTTTCGTTCGGATTCTGTGTATTCTGATGTAGTACCCATATCAGCAGCCTCGTCGCAACCTTCAACAAAACAGTCAGGTACGTCGTACGCGTAGATATCTTGTTTATCAGCTACAAATCTTTTTAATCCAGAGAAATAGAATTGGATGCGAGAGAGGAGTGAGAATGTTAAGTAGAAGTTAAACACGTCGAGGCTTAAGAACTTTATCCTCTTAATTTAATGCCAACCTTGGAGCCATTTACTTTTGGACTCCTTTTCTGACTTTCACTTGTGAAAGCAAGTACTGTAAACTGTATACAGGCTTGCAAAGGAGAAGCCGTATAATAATGAAAATAATTACGTGTGGCCCATGTACAATGTATCTATGGGTTCTGTCTACATTCATGGACAACTCTGTTTCCTCTCTAATCCTTCTCGTCATAGCTTCGAACTCACACAAATCCCTTTTAATCACTTTGTTACGGTTGCTTTGTTTCTTCTGTTGTTTCACGATGGAAAGGCTTCTCTGCATGCAGCTTTCACTTTACAGTTCAGTGCTCCTCGTTTCTATACCCACTCGACTTGAGCGAAATTAAACAAAGCAGTAATGAAAAACGTCCATTTAAATATTTCAATTCATCTATTCTTTTCGTAGACTTGAGGGAAGTTCTTGTATAAAGCTCTTGTTCCGCTGGATGACTTTATGTTCTATTCAAATAACCATTAATATTACACAAGCATGAAGAAGCATCTATCGAAACCATAGGTCTCCATTACCAGGGTGAAATGAGACATGGGTAACGATCACACATCTCACTTCAGCATTGTGTAATACGAGCAGGGTAAAAAGGGAGAAGGGAAAGCGAGATGAAACATTTAGACTGCTTTCACCAAACGTCTCAAATTTTCCGAGGAATGAAGGGAGTCGAATCTCTCCCTTCCTTTTTGCGTCTTCTGTACATTTTATAAAGCTCATTTCTTTTCCGTCAGTCACTGCCAACCGCTTTTAGTGGACCCATAGTTTCCTTTTTCTGTCTTGTGTCTTTTCCCCTTCAGGTCATTCATCAATTTTACATTTGTAAAAGAAAAGTCCCAGAAGACTTTTCATCCTTTCTCTTTATCTGTCCAACTATGTTATTACTTATTTTCACTCTCGGCTTCTGCTTTTTCCTTGCTTTCCATCCGATTTCCTCTGAAAGAAAGCGTAAAAGTTTTCACCAAGTGAAAAAGTAAAAAGCTGTCGAGCAAAGTTCAAAATGTAATAAATCCAAGTCTAGCATTTACTGCTATAACGTTGTCAAAGCTATAGTAGCTTTCTTTGTGGATCACAAAATAAAAAAAAGCTCTGTCTGTATCGGTTATCCGGCCACGGGTAGATTTCTGCATCGACGGATTATACGGAATGAGGCCTTTTATTTATTACGCGTTATGTAGATTTACAGTCGAACATAACGAAGGATGTCCTTGCTTTTATGTTATGTATCTACCGAAATTCTGTTTGCCAAATATTTTGCCATCTCGCAGTTGCCCATTTTTTTCAGGGTCCATTAGGCCTTTGCGGATGAAAGGATGGAACTCTTTGCTAGAGAACTCTCGTTATGCATGGCAGCAGTCAAATGGAAATGCATGTCCCACCATCAACCATGAGATAGTGGTAGGACGTAGGACACAGGCAGCAGAAGGACGAAGACACGATTTTCCCAATTCTCTTTACGCCTTCTAGTCCATCCCATTACATTTATTACTACACGATCCAATGTTTGTAGTGAAAGTGGTGGTGAAAGTCTGTAGAGACCTCATTAGCATTAACGATATCAAACACCATTACATGTTTTTATGCCTCTGTTTTTTGCCTTTTACTCACTGTCTCTCTCAGATTTCAAGTCATAAAGTGACTCCCTTCCATCTACGTCGTATGAAGTAAACAACTTAAACTTGTGTAGGGCTGCTGTTGTAAGTCATGAATCATGAATTATGAATTTTCTGACGTCCTCTGTCAGGAATAACGTATAAAAAGTGAAAGTTGGAGTTCATTCTTTCTGATGCACATTATGTTTACTATCATATCAACTGAGGCCAGTTACCCAATACATTGGCTGGCCAACTTACCAATGGAGATAGACAATAATGCTTCGATATACGATACGCAACAAATCTTTGTGTTGGCGAATTGAATTGTAGGCTTGTACTTCAGTCAGAGGTAGGGTAAGATGTTGGATGAAAGGGTGAAATAAATTGAGCGTGCCATTTACTACAGAATAGAATGGGGACTACTTATCGTCATGGCTGAAAGATTAATTAATTGTCTTTTTATGTGGTGCAGAGCCCCGAGAAAAGTCCAAATCCGGCTCTCTATCCTCTCTGAAAGCCAAGGAGTCAAAATGGTCTACATTGAAAAAGAAACTCGGGAGACTCAACTCCGCCAATGCTTCGGTATCTTCCAAAGACCAGGGTTCTTCTGATAAGACTGCAGCAGTGGACTCCGATAAAGAAGGAACAACAGAGAGACATAAGCCCACCGTCAAACCTCTGCATGAAAAACGCAGTTTTCTCCAAAGAGCAAAAACCCTTTCTATTATACCGGCAAACAGACCCCCCAAGGAGAAGGAAGAACCAAGAAAAATGATCAGGCCTCCAGAACTATTCAACGTTGGTGGAGAAATGAATTTAATACCCCTCGAAATGTTAATTGATGTTAATAGTTTGAACCTCGGAAAGTAATTTGGGATTGAGAAAAAGAGACAAAGAGAAAGAGAGAGGAGCACTGAAGTTCTATTCTATCTAGTCCTGTTCAAAACTTGTCTAATTAATTACGAAAGAAAAGTGAAAGTATCTATTCTCATACTCTTTCACCTGTGCTAGATATCATAACACTCAAGGAGGAACTCCGTACCTAATTTCATGCAATATATCAAGAGAGGGAGAAAGTAGCAGAGACTAATTTATCTTTGTTTTCTTTTCATTTTCTCCTTCGGCGACGACAGAGACTTGCTTTTAATCACTCAGCAGATTATTTATGTAACAGTCGGGAGTCTCAAGAAAGAGAATATCATTCGCCATGAGCTTTTGTGTGTAACAGTTTTCCAAGAAAAATATTATTCTTGCAACCAAAATGCGTCGTAGCTTGAGAGAAATCCAGGAGTGTCTCCAGTCACCCCGATGATGATGCTACCTAAATTGACGTCAATGTTTACGGTTGGTTGCTAAACTATCTAGCTGTCGTCATGGATCTGGATAGCTTTGGAAAATATACTCGGTTCATTTCATTCTGTTGCGTCATATCAATCAACCCAATTCTAAGGAGCAAGTCAAGTGAAAGTCGCATACGCCTATACAACGTAGTTCTCGGAGAACATAGAGAACGCCAACTCCTGACCTTTTTTCACTCTTGTCTGTCTCACGTTGACTGGTGATTGATGCGTGTTAAATAATCCAGAAACGTTAGAAATGGGGCCACTAACTCAATTTATTTTCACCATTTTGGACCCAATAATGTAGCTTCCTACAAAAGAGATGGCTGGTGAAAGTGGGACGCCTTTAAAATTGACAGAAAAGTCTCGAGTCAAGTATCCTCATTTTTTCGATTTATTTTACACCTGACGACTCTTTCAATTTTCAAAGAACAAAAAGGATCCAAGTCAACACAAAACATATTATTACAATTACCATGGTATCATTGTTAGCAAACAATACACCATAGCGTAGTAAAGAACACTGCGAAATATTGCGGAGTTCAAAATCCGACACGTATCTCTAGTAATAAATAGTATAAATGATAGTATGCCTAATTAAGACAACGATGTAAACTGGCGTGACAGTTTTTTCTAACAAAGTAAATAAACAGGTACATACTTTCCCCATATATGCCTTTATGTCCTTTGCACATGCATGAACTTACATCTTTTTAGAAGTTTTCTCTTCAGACTCTAATATAGTCAACCAAATATACACAAGGATAGTGTAAAATTCCCAGAAAGGAATAATGACGCATGTGGTTTCACTCTTACAATGTATAAATCTATATTTTTAAATGACTGTAACTTGGACATGTGTATAACAAAAAATTACTCGATAACAATAAATGAGGAATCGATCAGACCTTAATTAAAGTTGCTTATTGATCTAGGAATGAAAATGCATACTCAATGAGTGTGCATGGGTCTAGGATATGACTCTATCACGTATTTCAGTCGATGATACAGTTCTGTGGTTACGTTGTGGTCGGCTGTAGATAACTGAAGATGACTAGAACTAGTCTGAGTACTTTGAGGTCCATGGCCAAGGGATACCAAGACACGATTCTTGGGCAAGTCTAACCTAACTCCTGTCAAGTGTGAAAATGGGTAAACCTTTGTCTTCGTTTGGAATTCTAAATCCATTCTGTCGCTTCCATAGATAACTATAAGATAATAAAAAGATGACAAATTCAAATATTGTACAACCAAATTATTTGCCTTTACTCACCACAAAGCCCATTTTTAATACGGTTAAATCTTCCAGTAACCTATAAAACAAAGCAAATTTCTTACAACCATTAAAAACTAAAAAGTAAAGTCAAAGAAGTAAACACTTACCGTTACCGGAAAAACTTCGGAACGTGCTCCAGGAATCGTGTTGTCAGGTTTCCTGTAACACAGAAATTACAATTTTCAGTAATTTCCCATACGACCTGCCGACCTACGACTTTCAGTATTTCAAAACTTTTCGAAAAGTAGCTCCTGGTGCTTACCTCGCTGCGATTGCTGCATCTGCACTTGCTCGGGCGGATTGTACACTTTTAGCCCCATTGCGCACAACACAAAAATCTTTGCACTTGGTTTCATTTAATGTCAGATTTAAGTCTGTATAAGTAGTAGATGGGTTGCCCACTTTCTCCAAATGATAACCAACGACGTCCTCTATCCCCCCTTCCAAAAGCTTTATCCAACCCGACTTGTTGAAAACCGTAATCAAGGCATCTTCAAAAATAAACAGGCGTTATTACTTGGGACTGGACTTCGACTTCAGAATATTTAAATCGAAGCGAAACTCTTTAAACTCACCTTTAAGAGTGGTGAGATGCGGATCAGGTAAGGTAATCTTTAATTCCGCTGCATTAGGAAGCAAGAATGTAAAATTAATTGCACGCTTGGCGTAGTCAACTTGATTTTCTGCCTGCATAAGTGCCAGATGAGAAAACGAGAATTTCCCAATGGCTTCTTGTTGATCTAACGGTGGGAAATCATTGTCCCATTCCCCATCCTCGTCTGATATTTGAAGACTGCAAAATACAGATACATTTTAAGGCAAATTTGTTAAAACCGTTTACGCAAAAAAATACAACTCCAGAAATGGGTCAGTCATCGTAACAAGTCTACACAGGCAAGTTGATTGAATAAAATTCAAATTCAAATTCAAATGGGTTTTACCTATGATGATTAAGCGGTTTCAACTTTATCTCGGGATGAGTTTTGCTTGTTAACCATAACGTAAGACCGATAACCTCCTGCACTTTTGCCGTTGACACGACAGCCACCTTTATTGGATAGTTTCTTAGACGTAAGGGTAGAAATGTTATGAAGATGGCAATTTTCTTGAACGGGACAGATGGATGACAGCTTGCTTCAAATCTGGCATATTTGGCAAATGGTATTGTGTCAGGATCAGGCGAAGACCTGCATAAATTCAAATGCAATTAATTAATACCAGTTCCATTCAATCACAAAGCTTTACCTTAACAAACTATCGATGCTCACAATATTATCCGCTCTATGTCTTACTTCTTCTTTGTAAGTTGAGTTGGTCTCAAACGTCAAGTCATTTTTGGCAGTGTCCGTAGGATTGACCCGAACGACGTGGGTGGACTGCGCAGCCTTCTTCTGTTTGTCCATCTTTTCCAGTCGAATGGCAGTGTTAGAACGTCTTCGATGACCAAAGTCGGCCCCATCTATAAAAAATAACAATCTTAATCATGTAAACTCAAAAAGGAAGCTCAATCTCTGACCTCTGATGTCAAAGGAGTCTTCACTCGAGGCAGAACTGGTGTCCCCTGATCCATGTTGTTCCCCAAGAAATGGCTTCTCCTTGAGGACCTTCTCACAAACCCCAGAGTCGTCTTCTATCGTAAAAGCCGTCCTGATGAGTCGACACAGCCACTTCTTATCGTCATACAGGACCATGATTCAAAGTCCCCAAATAAATGGGCACTTGGAAAAGGAAAGGGACAACTTTGTGAAGACGAACTTTAATAAATTCAATGTTTGTTCACAACAAAGACGCAAAGTCTACCACGATTGACTCGAACAACTGTTTTTGTTTTGTTATTCTTCTCGGGTTCGATTGAGAAATTGAGACAAGGTTGTTGGGGGAACGTGAAATGGAAAGTGCTTTTCATTCATCCGATGCCTCATCATCATCACCGTTTTACAACTTTCTCCATTCATTCTTCAACCTCGAAATAAACAAGAGTGAAAGTGAACTCAAGGCTCCTTTGTTTTCAAATGCAAATGCTATAATTTCATCAACAAATTGTTTAAAAATGGCATATAAACGTCATCAATTGTGAGGTATAATGAACCAAAGTTGTGGCCACGATGTTACGTAAAAATATATACGGAGATGCGAATGCTGCCAAAATTTAGAATGGGTCCCAACGTAATTGATGGGCACATGTTTGTGTCTATTAAATTAAAAATGCGAGTATTTATAGTGTTCATAAGTAGGACTTGAGACATGCCGAACTACATTTTACTCTGGCTTTAGCTAAATCCGTCATTAACTTAACTCGGCTTGCACAAGTAACGTAAAGAATTTTAAGCAAATATTTTTGCGTAGTTGGTCTCTTGCCAGCCAGTCCAAAAAAAGTTACTAATACATGTTGTGTTGCCACTGGTCGGTCAGTGTCAACCTTTATTGTCGTCTCAGGCTTTCTTTCTCCATTCCATACCTCACCCATTTTTTTAGTAACATAGCTATGACACATAGGCTTGCTATAAGGAGATTACATTTCCCTGTAAATTAACAACACAAAGCTAGGAATACTTCGAGATCATTTTTTACGCAATTTCTTGGTCATGATAACTTTACAAGTTCACACATTTTAGTTGACCTTATGGACACTATTCATTGACATATGAAGCCGGTAAAGTAAAAACTTAAGATTGTCCCACCCCAGCCATTGCGAGTTGGTATGAAATGAAGAACCAAAAGACGATTCATTGCTACAAGATAGAGGATGCACGTTGGCTTTATTGATGTTTGCTTTAATTGGTAAAAATGTATTGAATGACGTGCTGTTACAAGGAATAATAATACGAATATGAATGGATAAATTGTTCGATGCCAAAAGTCAAAACAAATTGTAATACTACAGAGAAGCAGCATGTTGTTGTTATGTCGGCGTCTCAGACTCTCTTCGGTCGGATGGGTGGTCGGGTCGGGGGACGCGTATAATAAAATGGGCTTCTTCTTAACCCGTTCTTTCATTCATTCATTCTTACAAAATTACCACCAGAGATTCATTGGTATTATAGTCCTGCACAGGTAATTTGTATTTATTTCCATGCAAACCGAACAGACCAACAAACATGCATGGAGCATGTATTTTTGTATCAACTTTGATAATAAGCAGTTTAACCGCAGTCGTGTAATTATTATTAAAAAACCTGTGGCATATCTCCCCACACCCATAAACCCACTGCACCAGTCTCCCGAATATGTAGTATTTGTAATGTAATGCGCATCCGATAAGTGTCTGCTGGTCTGACCAAATGTCCATCCCCAAATTAAGGATAGCCCAGCGTAATGTAATGTGGAATGTGATAAAACGGGTAAAAACTAACTTTACTCTTTACTATGCCACAACAAGTGACACAAGCACTTCACTCATTTTCCTCCATCTGCCATAAGATAATCGAGATTTGGTAGCTAACATCCAACCTACAAACCAGTCTTAAACACACCATGTGCGATAGATAGATTCTCTTTATAAATTCGTTTTCGTATCTGACTCTCTTAAGAAAGAGCTAAAAAGCTTCGAGCCTGGAAAAACAGCCAGACCGTGTTAATGATGATGCAAGCCAAACTTTTATTCACATGTTGCTTCCCTATATAAAATGTACTGCAACTTCTCTCTTCTCTTGATGATGGAGATACGGACAAAAAACTACACACACATAATATTATGCGCTTGTGAAGCTATAAAACGGCTTTTAAGTCTGTGCCAGCCAAAAGAGTTGTTCTGTGTTCTTAACCCACGTCGTAGTTTTGGGACAGCAAGCATGCATGAGTTTTTTGTTATTATTATCATTCTCGTTCGTATAACCTGGTATCCCATATTTATACTTTATACAGGCAAGGAAAAAGTAGTTTAGTAGTGGTTGGCTTTACCTTTAGGTTGTACTTGAACTTGTACTCAATTCATTGTTGGATCATGGAACAGAGATAGATCCCCTCTCTCTTCTCTTAACAACTCTCTATGCATGCTTTGCCTCTCCTCCCCCTCGTCTCATACTATCATCATGTTCCACATTACATACGACCGTAGTTACTTGTACACTTTATACTTACCAACCACTATGCTCAAGCTCTCTCCTTATCCTCAATTAATTATTATAAAATTCAACCTGGGCATGCACGGTTGGCTGGCCAGGATAGGATAGTCAGTGGTAAAGAGGATTCACAATTTTACTCTACATAAACACTTTCCAGTGAGCCAGGAGTTTTAGAGAGTTTCATTTCAATAGCATCAATAGTCTATAATTCGGTATCCTCAACCAACCAACATCACCAAAACAAAAGCATCCAGGAGGACTACTTACCAACTGAGAAACGAAAGACCTATAGTGTGTAGATTTGTTAGGAACCTAAAATACTATATATTTTCATAATACAAAAATCCTCTTCCTTTGCTTTGGAGTGATATTGGCGTACATTCAATCTTTGGTCTTTTGTGAAATGTTCCGGTGACAAGACAAGAACATTGCAAAATCCCTAGTGTGTGTGTTTTGTACATTGCTAAAATTAGTTCTGCGTTCATAAGCCATAGCCACACCCACATCACACCCTGACAATCCCATCATCACATGCCTTGACTTCCACTTCTCAAGGAAATTCGGAAGAAAGTGAGAGTGGTTTTTTTACATGCCGAAGAAGAAGCCGACATTGACAATTTACTACACGTTGCTATTGTAGTACGCTTATGATTATCCTCACCGTTTGCCCATGCAACACAAATAAATGTAGAGTAGACACACAGATAGTAGATATCTGGAACAAATTATCTTTATCAAATCAAATCATCCTGTTGTTGGTGATCCTAATCTCTTCAGGGGAACCAAAGCCAAAAAAAAAGTATACGTTGTTGCAGTGCAAGCAAAGTGTAAATGTCTAGAAGCAA
>JAQIWU010000455.1:0-26108 GCA_034696445.1 Isotomiella minor
CTTCACTTCACAATTAAAACGAGAGACGAGAAAAGGGAAGTGGATGAAGGAAAGTAAAAAAGAAGAACCTAGGTACACTTTATATGTGCGCCTTCCTACCTCACATCTAATTTCGAGAAACAATGGCATTAAAAAAAGTTATCTTATCAGAAAACCAAGACCAACGAAATGAAATTCATTAAAATATATACGTTATCTCAATAAGACTTGTTTCAGTAACGCAACGCACACAATCAACTTTTTTGTTGTTAGTGTCTGCCTGTGTCTTTTGGGAGTTGACTTGACTTGTTTGACCTACAGTACACACACAAGCAAGCAAAGCAAGGAGAGAGGATAAACAGGCAAATTAGAAGGCCAAAAGATTTAATTAGTATTCTACTGCACACAAACAAACAAAAGTAAAAGAGGATTGTAAATATACTAAAATGAGTAGAAAATGTACATGGCAAATGTCAAGGGAGAGGAGACTTTCCTTTCCCCTGGCTCTCTGTTTGTTTAAACAACTCTCGTGAAGGGTTACGTTATAGTTCGCATTATTATGCAATGCCTTTCACTTTCCCTTTAGTTGCTTTATGAGAATCCACACTCTCCCACAGTCGGATAGGTAGAAAGAGAGTAATAGCTTTGTTTCTTGGAGTCTTGACAAACGTCTCCAGTCGAGGAAACAATTGTCGTCAAGTACAAATCTTACGATCAGATCTTTGAATCTCGATGTTCTTGTCTCTTGAGGAGGTGGAATGGTGAGACTCATTTCCCTAAATAGTGTGAGTAAAAGGCAATAATTGAGAGGAAACAGGTTATGTTGGAGTCGTAGAGAGTGTCATTCCATCCCGACCGAACAAAGGGTAAAAAAGAATTATGACCAGTGTCTGGACCGGAGGACAAGCTGGCGCGACGAGTACAAGGAGTTGGTTTAGTTGGTGGTAGTATCTCCAGTGACACTGCTCCTTGAAGTCTCTTTTTTTTACTACGCCAACCATGGTCACGCCGTCCCTTTGTGTGAATCATATCTGTGCCAAGTATCTTCGATCACACACTTATCGACACATCCACCACACCACATTCGTCTTACCCTGTCCTCCCATTCATAAGCGAAGGCATGAGAAAGTTACTTTCTTCTAAAGAAGATTTCTAAGCTACTTTTAATTAGCTATTCTTAATTAAAGGTCAAACCGCTTGGAATATATTTTTAGCAGACCGGTTTGAAACTGCAAAACTCCCACACGAAGCAGTCAGCATTTAGATATTTGTGGAAAACAAAGTTGCGCAAGTTTATTTGCTTCTTTTCATTAAATTTAGTTAATTCATTGGAGGTAGGTGGTTGCCAAGTCAACTCTTCATTTCATTTTACGACTGAATTGAATAGTTGCCTTGCCTACCTGTCTGTCTTGCTTGGGAGTAGTTTTGGATACTTTACTTGGTTGTCAATAATCTTATAATAATAAGATGAAACTTGTCACAACATAAAAGTACCGACAAAGGAAAATGTCCTTGACTGTGTTGAAGTTGAAGGTAAAAGAAAGAAGGTGTGCTTTGTACAGTCAATGAATTGTACCACGATACGATCCAGGGAGCATTAAAACTTTTCTCCATCAGCAGCGTAGCTTTTTTTCTTGCTCCTTGTCTCTAAATCCATCTTGAGTGAATAATTTTCTCAGGTTGATGGGCACTTCATTTAGTTAAGTAATCAATTAACATTAAAGGTAATATGATAAAACGACCCGATTAGAGGAATTAAGGGGTAAGAAAAGTAACCCAAACAGGAAAAACTCCTCATGACAACTAAAATGTCTTCATTTTAAGCTTAAAACCGGAAACAATTTATTTAGGGGGAATTGCTATATAAAGTTAAGTTTAAAGCATCGCATGACGGATGTGAATATAGCCTCATTCGGCACGAGTTTAATACTTTGTTTTAGAGCTTAATTAGTGATGAATGGTAGAGCATCCTTTTATTTTATCCAGTTTGAAAAGAATGTGAAGCAGTACAAATTCTACCTTGTGTCCCCATTTGTCTTTTAAAAAAGTCAAGCTAAAAGAGTAAAATTCAATTTTTCTTGCTTTAACTTTCTTTTCGTGCTTGCACGAACGAATCCATCTTTCGTTTGATCCAGATTCGACTGCCTTTGAAGTCAAGTTGAAGACGAATGCATCGTATTTACCTGCCTATTTGACTTTTGTTTACGGTGTGAGGATGTCGTAATCTGTCGCTTTGACTTTGTCGGCATTTGGACAGTTTAATTCTGACCATTTTTTATTTTGTTCTCTCAAACTCTAAAAAAGGAAACTGTTCTTTTTTGGATGGAGCCCACCCGTCTGCTCAACTTCACCCATGTTTGTTAAAATTCCATATCTGTCGGTTCTTTTTGACCCAATAAAGCTATCGAGTCTAACTCGTTTTTTTAAGTATTGGAACTGGAACTGAAGAACTTGACGACATTTATTTAATTAACTGTATCTCGTCTTAATATTTGAGATGGTTTAGTTTCGAAGAAAATCAAATATTACCAAGAAGTTGAAGGTGACGCGGAGTGCCTCACATGGGATTAACACTTACTTGATCCCGAACATGCTTTCGGGTAGACAAGAAAATGGCCAACTTGGTCATTTATTCAATTTCATGACGTGGCTATAAATGCATAAAACAATTGCGAGGCTAGCCAGTAGTAGTTAGTAAAAGCGTATTCACACATTCATGGTGAAAAGACAACAAATCACATCACGAACGACAGAGAAGGATAAGAGAAAAAAGGGTGAATTGACCCCTTCATAATTCCCATTTGAATATTATATGATGCATGCAATTGGTAGTAAAAGCTTTCTCAAATAAAATCAGCAGACTTTATTGTGTAGGATTATGTTATTTCCTCGCTCGAAGCAAGATTAAATTGGAGGATTAAGTTAACTCAACTCAAAAACTGTGAAAAGTAATCCTCCTAAAACCCTTCCTCGGTTCATTCCATAGTCTTTTCTTCCGGGGTGTGCTTTATTATGTCCCCAACAACATCACAACGACTCTCTCCTACCTTGCAATAATAATCTGACGATCATATCAAGCAGAATTGAGAGAATAGAGAATCAGAGGGAGAAGAAAGATGGCAAGGAATTTTGTATGGAATTACAGAAACATAACATAACCTAAAATGTAAGTTAACGTAACATAGCTTAAGTTAACTCATTGCTCATTCCTCCCTTTCATCTCCCATTAGGCGAATCTCTCCCATAAATCTCAAATTCATCCATGCGTGCCTACAACGCTAACTCTCTCTCTTTTAACCCGGAGGAGGGATGGGATGATGGGAAAGTACCAAAACGTCTCTATAAAAATGAAATCCCTCTAAATATTTTTATTAGTAGGAAGGAAAAAGGGTTAAGTCTCCTGGAACAGAGAGAAGAGGTTACCCAATCACCCTCGTCATATAACCAAAAAAAACTTGGTGTTTCTCTTTCATATTTCTACTTCATTACCCTGATGAAATTCGCAGGCACGAACTTTTAACACAAATGATTCCTCCTTACTTTTACTACTTTTAAGCCAATTGTCACATCAGCAGCATTTCAATTTCAGAAAGGAAGGGAATTACTATATTGATTGTTATTCAATTACACACTCCTCTCTTAAAAAATATAGTAGACCCTCTCCTCAATGAGATTTTTAATGCAGGGGCATGAGAACATGAGAAGGGTTAGGTAATCTTCCTACTTTACTTTTCCCTTGCTTTCACGCAGCAATAAAATTACACATTTTTAAAAAGATAAAGAGAAGAAGAAGAGCACCTGCGCCAGGGCAAAGTCATGACAAGACGTCTTGACGAGTCATTATCGGTCATAACATTTTGGCTGTAATACTCCCTTGTTCAAGTCGTATCTGAGGAAGGAAAGGGACCCTTTCATCATCAAAAGAAATGGTAATGGCGAATAATACCCATGTGTATGATTCGTTCGTGTCAAAAGAGGAGAGAGGTAATGTTATTGCTGCTTGCTCACCCCTTCCTTTATCCCTTGTTTTGTTTTTTTTAAAGAAGGAGAAAGGTTTTGAGGGAGATTTTTGGACGGTGGGGTTGAAAACATAATTTTTTGTTATACAGCAAGAAACGTCATATTTTATTGTGTTTTATGAGGACAGGACAACGTACGTACTCCCTGATGATGAAACGTGCTGTGGTTAGCTTTTGGGTTCTACTATACAGATTGAATTATAAATTTTTGGAGCATTGCTACACTCCCTTTTATGATGATCAAATTTAATGCCAGTAAAAAGCAGAAGAGAGCCATCACGGAACTTCTTAGAACTCATTTTTATTTTTATGGTCCCTCAATATAGAAGCTGATAAGAAAAATACTAAAACGGAGGCCATAATATGCCATTTTACACCTTCACATTTACAGGGATGGGATGTGGTGAAAGTTGAGTCAGACGACCAACGCCTATATCTACCTTCTTTTTTGCACACAATGTCTGATATGTGTGTAAACCATATCCCTTTTATATTTACACAGTAAGCAAGCAAAGGTTGTAAGTGCCATTCCTATTACCACGTAATTGCGAATAATAAACAAAAAAGGGCGAGTTAACTAGACAGACATCAAATCACACAGCAATAAATCTTTATAAGTCTGTGTTTCTGTCAAGTGTCAATTTGCATAGATCATTTGTACCTCCTCTGAGGCATAAATTGAAAACTATCTTTCTGCTTTATATGTACCTGTGCACCTGCTGATAAACAAACACAAGGATTGTACACAACGCTAATAAATTAACCCACGCAAATTATGTCAAGTGGACTGCTAATATGTGCGTGTGTGTCTTGCTTTAAGAATTCGGGTACTGTTGGAGATAACTGATTGATGAATGATGGTCTGCAAAAAAGAGAAAGCAGCTTGCATTCTGTTCATTCGACTTAACAAAAGCTCCAGTCAATGCTTTCAACTGTCTTAAAAATTGAATGAGCTCCTTCCTCGTAGTAAAGCACTGGTGGTGGTGGGGTGATTAAATATTTACGACCGGTAAACCAAAGTCATTAACAGTTAACATTGTCGTGGCTTTCTTGAGGTTGTGGGATTTTGGGAAGGAAAAGTCCATTGCTGCCGAAGAATTCTCTCTCTGTGCAGATAGAATGCATTACCTTGATGGACAAGGACAGTCAGGTTCTCTCTCTTAGCTCGATTTTGAGTTAATGTGTTTTACTTCACTTGACAGATGTATTTTATTTCAACCTGAATCTCCTGGATTTTGGCCTTAAGTTTAAGTTTATGTCTGTCTGTCTTGAATACTTAACTTTGACCCAGTGAAGTAGTAAGATTGAGATTAAAAGAAGTTTGAAGGTGGGAGATAAGATATTTCCTTAAATGCTTCCTACATTAAGCGTCAGTCACCCAAGCGATGCCATTGTAGTAAATGACCACACTTGAAGGATTATTTTGATTGAGAGCTGCACTATCTGACGTATCTTGACTGGGAAGATGAGTAATATTAATGCATGATATGTATCAGTTCTATGACTGAAATTAAATATACGTGCCAGCCTGTCATTTTGCTTGAAAGAGAAAGATTTCACCTTTTACTGTCTCTACACTCTTCTCTACACTGATTGACAAGCCATAAAACTCTTCATTTCATACCAAATGATGCATTCAAAATGAAATTTTTTCCTGAGTCGCATTTCCAAGCCTAAAAGAATCTTGTTCAGCTAAGATGTTTCTTTTGACTTTTCAAGTTTTTTTAAATACTGCTTTCACTTTTGGCAGGATAAAGATCAAGATCATTTGCGTACATTTCTGTTGGACAACTCAGTCCTTGTTTTTCACCACGCACAAAAGAAAGATCGAGCGACTAACTAGAGTCTTAGTTTATTGTTTGTTTGGAGGATTTTTCAAGTTAGTCTCTGGCCTAAAAGAATTTTAGGCGTACCCATAAAAGTCTATGGAGATGAGGCTCATAAAAGAAAATTGGCAATGGGTTTGACTTGGTTTATAACAAGCCAGTCTGCCAAAACTTCAACTTCTCTCTTCTCCTCACTTTTCAACATGAATTCTTTTTTTCCTCATCCGAATCCACCATGTTCCGCATCCCCACATCAACATCAACAGCTTAAGTTACACATTACACCAGTGTGCAGCATTCTTCAAGATTCCAAACTTTTTAGAACCATTGCTTTGTCAGTTTGGAAATCTCCGAAGTAGTAGTACTCCTCTGCTGCATACTACCATTTCTTTTCTTGAATCTACAACTTTTACAATATTATCATTCTTCATGTCGTTCAAAAAATCCTACGCTGAAAACTGCCAAGCCACGCCACACGAGAATGGGAGAAGGTAACGCAAGCAATGGCTGAGCCGTGTGGGGCTATAAAACTCTCATAAAAGATCGCTTCTGTGTGCATGTTCTACTTATGAATTATTCATGACGATCCTTCTTCACTTCTTCTTCTTCCTAAGTTGGCTTTGGCACAGCATTTCATATTCCTCATATCTCCTCAAGTAGAAGTATAGAGACCGAGGGCGAGAGATGACATGACATGAAACGAAGCGAGAGTAGCAGCAAGAAGAAGTCCTGACTGACGAAAAAATAAAGGATTGGCTTTTTATAATGTAGACCCACTACCATATCATCACGGCACGGCTATATTTTTTTCTTAGTCTTGAGAAGTAAATTCAGGGAGTTGACTAGAGGCTCGAGTCAATGTAGCGAACCAAAGCAAAGCAAGTGTCTTGTCATGAATGAGGAATGGTGGTAATATATTTTTTATTAGCAGTCGTAACTTGACTGAACAAACCCAAGAGTTGGCTGAATGCATGAGATGAAAGAATATAATAAAAATGGTAAAGCAAATAAAATGTTTAAAAATATATGTAAATGAATTCCACATTTCATAATGTCAATACCCATTTACATTTTGTTTCTCTTTGATTTAATATTATAGGCCAACATTCCCTTCTTTTTTAATTTCAAATCAAGTTAACAAATTTTAACCAAATCCTTAGATTTATATTCAACTATCAGGCTATGGCCATGCTGGTGGTATGCATGCATAAATAAAAGCTGCCAAAGAAACCGGAGTGAGGAAGAAGGCAAAGGCAAAGCAGGCCACCACCACCAATGATATGCATCTTGGTTCCATTTTGATTTCACCCTTTCTTTTCTTCCCTTTCTTTCCTTCCTCTTCTTTACCTACAAAAACCAGCCCAGCACCAAACATCCAGCCCTAAATAGAGACCCCAACAAACCATGAGCAAGAATTTCCAATGATTCATTGTGTTTGCTCTGTATGTTGTTGGTGTTGTTGATACCTTTCCTTGAGAGAGCTAACTCACCTTTCACCTCTTTAAAATGCGACCACTTTCTCCACATATGCATCCAATTTTATACACGTTGTCGTATTAAGTTACAGAGAAAGAAAAGTAGGACACCACTGATGGAAATTTAACTCCAATTGAGCCAATCTCGATGTGATGATGTCCCAGCGTTGTACGACATAGATTTGGTTAATAGAAAGGATGTGGCAGTGAAGAAGGAAGGATGATGAGGCAAAATTGACAAGTTGGAAAACAAACGAAAATGGTCTCTTCTTCATTCTTTTATTATTAGTATAGTGGGAGAGATGAAAATTTACAAACTCTATTCTGTTTACAAGACCATATGCAGTGATAATAAGTCCAATGTTCAGCTTGCTTTACCTTATCGTAGTTCCATGTTTGTTAGTAAAGGCCTCGTTTGATTTGTTTTGCTAATGGATCGAATTACCCCCTTTTTCGATACGAACGGTCGTCAGTTAGGTTTTTGTGCATTACATATTACCTCAGTTGACGTAATCTGAATGTACACTACGAACCAGATTCACAGCCCAAGCCTACTTTCTCCTAGTGCATACATATGAGATAAAAATACTCCCGACGCAACTGCTGTTTTTCGAAATTTGAGGCTGTCATGTAACACACAGCCCCTGAATTTATGTATACTACGTCATCATCATCATCTTCTCAGCTTCATATTCAAACCATTCCTTGTCAATCTTCATAAAACAAAATATGACAGAGTTTCCATTTGTGTGTGGTCTTTCCATATTTCCACCCCAAGTCCTCGACTCGTGTGTAAACTTAAATGATTTTATTTCTCGAGTCAACTCTTGCTTTTGGCATAACACATGCTTGCCTGCTGCTATGCTATGATTTTAACTCACATTAGTTTGCAGAGAAGCCAAAAATTAAATGTCAAAAATTAATTTTCTCTTTTCAGATGCATGGATATGACCTGATGCACGCGAATGGGGGAGGAGGGGGTATGGACATGACCCAGACTCCAACCGACCTCAGTCACCATGATTCAACTGACTCTTACGTAACCTATCTTGAGAGCGACGACAGCCTCAATCCTGACACGTCCAGTCCCTAGTTTCTTCTATGTACAGACAGACACATACAGATAACCATCATCGATTTTTTGTACGTTTTAATTTTGATGTAGGTTTATCTAGGTTAGACAAAAAGAAGCAAGGGGCAACATTATTATTGATGTGTAATGTTGCCTAATGTAAACAACCTTCAACATTTTCTCTCTCTCTCTACCCCCTCCTTCAACAAAGGAAGGACTCTCAATCTCATGTACAGATTAAGTTTACAAAATTATTATTAATAAATACTTGGATAGTTTGTCACAAAGTCACATAATTACTATTTTTTGTTATGAAACACACGACCAAAGTAAAAATCTCCACATAATTTATTGGAAATCAATTCGTTTTGAACCAAGATACAAACAACATCATGCACTCATCCTTAATCTCTCTCTCTACCTTTCTCCTAGACGGATAGGAGATTATTTATTGTCTTGGTGAAAAAAGGGGCAAGTTGAGAAATTATTCTGCAGATACAATACAATGTAAAGTAATTGTAGTTAATGTTCTCCAACCGTACTAAATTTAAGTTGTACGTAATCATGTGCATCTATCTCCGGTTTCCGGTAAAAACGCTAGTGTAAGGTAATGCATTTAGTCATGTTATTAATTACTGTTATTTGACTTTTCAGTTAAAAACGTAAAACTTCCATATTATTGTTTGTATAGAATGCTGATGAAATGTATAAAAAATGCCTAAAGTTGTATGACTATAGAAGCATCTTTCTCTCTCTCTATATAAACTCTAGTGCGTAGACAATGGTGGTACAGCGTTCCAAAACTTATCAAGTGGATAGTATTAAAAAAAGCAATGAAACCGATTTTAAACGTTACAACTAAAAATATAGCAAAAAGAACTTAAGTCGGCATGAAATTACAAATTAAATAAATTAGATAGTTTTAGAATGTGAGTCTTGTCTTATTTTATACATTAAACTGTCCTCAGATCAGTTCCAATTTGAATGTAATGTAGCGTTTTTTGTTGTGCGTCTCATGTAAACCTATAATTAATTATCCCAACACGATAGTGGAAATTAATTATCAATCAACTCCTACAAACTGAGTGTTATTATCTCTTTCTTTTTTTGCGCTATATAAACATTGACACTGTTGAACTGAATGGAATTACAGTTTTCAAAATATAACAAAAATAAAAAGTTTAACAAATCAAATGAATCATTGTCTTCATGCTTATTTCATGCAACTGCATTGCTTTCACTTCTCCATCAAACAGGGTTACGTCGATCTTTAAACAAAACATAGCATGCCATCTGCAGAGAAAAGTTTAGGTTGGGGAAAAGTATGCACTGCACTCTACACAAGAAAGAGCTGGGGAACGCCTCGGTACTTTCACCCTTCTGCTAAACCGTTCGTTCATTGTTTGTTAAGGGGTAACGTGGAACGGCCAGAAAAATGCCAGGTTTTCATTCATACGGCAATCAATTCCTTTTGTTATGCCAAAACCTTTTTGTAAACTTTTTTTTAATCATTCATGGTAATTTATAGATAAACATTTTGGTACTACTTTTTATCATTCTTTTGACAGGTATTGGTACTGGTATTCACAATGGAAATGGGTAGCTAAAATAAAAAATAAGTGTATAACAGCGGTGGCTAAAAATATTCTTTTATACATTCATTAATATCTGCCTTTCAATTCATTCTATTCTGATCAAGTCATTACAATGATATATGCATGGTTGGACACTAGGTAGTTGTTATAGGAATATATTTTATGCCTGGAAGAGAATGGGGAAAACGCTGAGAGCTGCAAGCAGGCAGACAGCAATTTGTTAGCAGCATAATTTAGCAATCTGTCCCATCATCCAAGGATTATATTTTGTTGCAATTTGATATACTATGGTTTTAACTTCTGTGTAACAGACACTCCCACTAATTGTATAAATATTCTTCCGGCTTGTACAACATGGAAAAAGGGTCCTATTCAATAATGATACAATCAAGAGTATTTTTCAGGAAGTGAAGAACTTGTGGGGTGACGCCACAGTTGGTGAGTTCCAATTCTTTGAGATTTCTTAGAGCTGTCAGAGAGCATAGGGTGGAGGGATTCACACTTGTGCAACCTATGCATACAAACAGATCCATTTAATCAGTCATCTAAGAGTTAATTAGGCGTCTTACCAGCAAGGGAAAGATAGTTCAACTTTTTCATAGATATCATATGATGAATTGCTGCATCTCGAATCCCACACCATCGCAAAGATAAGACCTTCAAACTGGGCATGGTTGCCAAATAGCCCACACCAAGGTCCGTAATTAGAGAGCAGCTGCAAAGAAAAAGGAGTGTGATTAAAATAATTGACATCTGGGCAAGAGTCATGCTTCGCATTCTCTATCATTATTACCGATCCAGAATCAGTCCCTCAAGACAAGCCAGGTCGCAAGCGATGCATTCTAATGAAGCGTCAGTAATTCGAGGACACCAACTCAAGTCCAGCGTCTGAAATCATTAAGAATCAAATCAAGGCCCTCTCTCGCATCACAAAAAGTTGACCTTTTGTACTGACCTTAAGCTTTTGTAAATTCTCAGCAAGAAGCTCTACTCCTTCATCCGTGACTTTGCTGCAGCCAGACAGACTCAAGTGTTGTAATCCAGGGAGTCCCGATACTAAAAAGAAAGTCAGGTTTTAATTCGTGAGGGAAGGAATTTAATTTCAGTTGTAAAAGGTTACCGATATGTAGGACGGTTTGATTGGTCAGCTCCCAACAGGAATTTAATTTAAGGGTAGATAGACAAGCGTTACTCTTCGGGTTGAACGAAGCCAGTGCCGAATCAGTTACATGGTAAGCCTGGAAGAAGAAATAAGTCATGTGTATCATGCAATTTATTCCATTTCAACAGGGTGAAAAATTTGATTTTTCTTTTCATTGGAGCTTTCACCACTTTTACTACGTTGGTCACCCGAGTGGGCATGATTGATTTTCTGTCATAAATAATGCGTCTGCTTATATAAGCGTCGAGAACGTCCATGGCAGTTGTATAATATGGAGATTTTTCTCCCCTCACAGGGTTACAAAAATCCATATGAAAAGGACAACACCAATCAAATTCTATTTCCAGCACAGTACACAAAAATAAATAAATTGGAAGAAAGTAGCATCCAAATAAGACTTTCTTTCATAACCTCCTTCAATGAATGTTCTTAAGAAAGGATTTACAAAAGTTTTATAAGTAATGGGAGATCAAAAAAAGAGAAGAATGACGCATTTCATCTCCTCATTCGTGAGCTTTCTCACCGTCTTCTCCTCAGAAAGAAAATGTTACAGGATTTGTCAGCATTAAGGATGAAAATCACAGTTTCGTGACGTGACTACCTTTCATCTTCAATCTATCCTGAAGGGAAAGGCGTATAATATTTCCTTCCTTATGGAAAATTTGAGGTCTTTGCTTTCATTTCAACAAGTAAACTTTCTATGGCACAGGATCAATTTAATACCCTTTGTGTGAGGTATCTGTAACAAACAACTTTCACTCCCTAACTTTCACCACCTCAAGAAACCTCACATACACCATTCTTAGTCAGTCCAACGAACTTATTAGATACTTTCCTAATTGCTTCCAGTCATGAGCAGATTAACCTTGGACAAGCTCGTCTTAACTTGTATTATTATTACCTGAATCTCGAAGCAGTGGAGAGAGGTGAGGTTCCTCGCTATGTAAGCAACGGAAGTGTCGGCGAGATGAATGCAATCATAAATGACAAGACGTAAAAGCTTCTTTGTAGTACAAAAAGGAGTCAGGGCTGCGTTTAATCCCTCTTCCGAAATCTCATTACACGAAGAAAGTTCCAGCTCTTGAAGATTTCCAAGGTGGTCGAGGAGGTTGAACAACCCTTTGTCTGTGAGACAGGAAGAGTGAATCTTCAAGGTCTCCACCAACGAGGATCCTTGAGAATAATGAATTATCACATCATCTGCATCTTCATCAGTTGCGGAATGCAGTTTCAGGCTGGTGAATCTGGAAGGAGAAAGTTAAAGTGTAGGATAAAATAATTACTTCCTTCATTTAAGTTGGAACTTAGGCATTTTGTATGAAATCAAAAGGATCAAAAAGGGGCACACGATGTAACTTAAGATAGGGTGATTATATCTATCAAACGTTGGGTTGGAGTCATTTGTGATGAAAGTTGATATTTGGCATCGAGTTTCTCTTCATCCACTTACTTTCACTTCACTACCTATAATTCAGTAGTTCATTTGCTTCGTTTTCAGCTCAACATGAGCCTTCTTCTCTTTACACAAAGAGGAAATATTGACTTAGCTATCTCATTGTTATAGGTACTTCTATGCTCTTATTAGAGAGAAGAAAGGTTGTTAGGTGGTGGAAACCCTGCATGCTTTCTCCAAAATGAATCAAAATTCTCCACTCTGTTGTATACTCATTAAATCTGACTGAACTGGATTAGGTTCTTGCTTTTATATCCTTTCTTTCTTAGTAATTATACTAATGATGATGATTCCATAGGATATATAATATACATGCGACCTTTTGTCTTTGTTGTAAAACAGTAAGAAGAGAACAAAAGAGTTTTGTCATTTTCTTATTCATGCACTACTTAAAAGAGATGAGAAATGTTGAGCAACTTTCTCTTGATGTGGCTCAACAAATTGAGTGTCAAATCTATTTCTGTGCCCCATATAAAATGCACGATGTGACATAAAAGCGTGACTCTTTATACGTCAGCGTCATTCTATTCCCGATAGGAAAAGTAATTTCTCTTCCAGCCACCTTTCTCCAATTTGATGAGTGGGTTCGTGTTAGGAAGAGGTGGACATTTCGCGAAAAAGTGATTTTGTCGGGATTGGGAAGCCTGTTATAGAACCACTTGACCTTTTCTTCTATATATTGAATCCTTCTAAATATATACTTTCTCCTTCTGGTCCCACTTTCTCTCTACTCCCTGTTTGAATTAAATGAGTGGTGTTCCATCTTCACCTTCTGGAAATAGGGTGTACTTCCCTTGGTTTACCTTTCCAGTATTCAAAATGTATTAAGATGGTGAGATATGTCACGTCAAACTCGCTTAGATAAATATTTTTTCTCCTTCCCATTTCCGTCAAAGTGAAAGTGAAAGGCCTGAAAAAATTGTGGGATCTGACATAATGTGATATGTCATGGCGACGCGTACTTCACCTCGTTCTAAATTTAGAAACATGACATGAAGTACTACATATTTCGTTTTGTTGAAATTCAAAAGAGTTGGAGGTTCTTCATAATTTTCCACTGTTTATTTAAAAAAGAGGGTAGGAATGCTTTCTGTAATTGACTGTGGTTCCTTTCATTCCTTTTACTGTAAAGTCAAGACTACTATAGGATACAAAAAGACCGAAGAATAAACAGATATTCAGAGCTTTCCATCTCCTTTTATGTACCTCCTTTCCTTTAATATTTCACGTGTGGAAACGTTCTTTAGGTAGTTTCTTTTGAAATTGGAAAGGTAAATATGATAGTCGCTCGACATGACAGATGAAGCATGAATGACTCTTCTAAGGAATCATAGAAATTGATAAGATGGAAGAAATACATGTAAGTCTGATTTCTATAGCATCTTTTGAGCGAGTATGTCAGAAAATCCCCAGTAGCTAATAAAATAAAGCCCATTTTTAGTACCCACCGTGTTTTATTGGAATACTACAATCCCAGGTCTCCTCTTCGAGTTATTCTCATTCTCCCCAAAATAACAAGCCTACACAACTACCTCTTTCTTTACCGACATCCAAAGGAATTAATATTTTAAACAAAAGCAATTTTTTCTTTCCAACTATTGAGTTTTCATACATCCTTCGACTGAGACTCTTTCACTTTCTTTGCGTAGCATAAAAATAACCTCAGATTACTCCTTTCTCTATAAGAGATAATGTGAATACGTTTTTTTGCTGACTGGCAAATAGATAGATAGTTATGCATATGAATCTGTTCTATGAAAAATGTACATAATATCCATAATATTATTACTACTGTCTTACCCTCGTCTCACAAGTCCAGCATAAAATCTTCTCCTGATCCCCGCACTCAGATCAGTCCGGACCCCTCTGAGCTCCTTACACTTCAAGACTGGAATCAGCTCTCCCCAAAATGATCTACCGAGACCATAAGTAACATCTCTCCATTTCCTGCAGACAATTGGCAAAGCTAGTTTCTCACTCCCTGAGAAATACTTGCTGAAGAAAGTCCTTAGAAAGTCATCATCCGTCCACAGTTGAGAATGATGGGTCAGCAGTTTCTTATGCCTTGGCGTCTTTTTCTGAAGCGTAGGGAATTTCCTAGGTGTTTGAGGTGAAGAGGTTGAAGACCCTGCGAGACAACTCCCACCTCCTCCTCCTCCAGTAATGGAGGATGAGTTGATGGACGAGGACCCAGTTAGGGTGGTAATGTTGATATGCTGTGGAAATACTGCAATTCCCCCGTGCTTACTTGGCCCCCCAATCGAATACTGTCCATTACTTCCCGTCGTCGTCGTGATGCCAGCCCCACCACCACCACCACCACCACTGCTACCTCCAATCCCATTTTCAAAACTGGAAGAGGAGATTTGTTGTTGATGCTGATGATGATGGGAGTGCTGATGGTTGTTATGACCACCATTTCCTGAATTATTTAATATGTTGGCGGGTTTTGGTGGAACCTCTGGTGGCTTTTTGGCATCTTTCCGTTTAAGGCGCATTATGCATTTGGAGATTTCGGCCGAAGCCCTATCAATCATCCCCGACGAGGGGAAGATTCTTTTGGTGTTATCTATACTGTAAGGGTTTACTTCGGACGAAGCCACTTCGGAAAAGTAAAAAAAGTGAGTGAGTGAAGACAAATTGATTAATCGCTTAGGGGAGTAGTAATCGGAGCACCATTCGTTGGTTTTTTGGTAGTGATGATGATGATGAATTCTGGACTTTCACGTGTCTTCTAAAGTCTCTTTTGGAAAAATAGAAAACTTCTTAAGCCTTCTTTCCTTGGTCCGAACTCCGACGTGGCTGATGGTAGTTGAAAAAGGAAGGAAAGGGAAGAAGAAAAAGTAATCCTTGTGGTATTCCAATTAGCGTTGAGTGAGATGAAATGGCTTGTTAGTGAACCAAGGGAGTATTGCAAATTGCCATTTCTTCCGTCTTCTTCTTATCTCCAACAGAAAGACGCTAACAGCATTAAGTTGCTTCTAGACATGCCATTATGCTCTGTCTATGGATTTACCATCTGCGGAAAAAAACAGAAAAAGCTTTGTCAGCATATAATGGTATTTTTCCTTTCCATCTAGGATGTTTTCATTTAACCGAATCATAAAATAAATGAAGAGGAAGAGAAAACATTTGGCCATGGTTAATGCATAACCTAAAAAATAAATGCTTTTGGAATTCCTGCATGTGCATAATCGTGTATGGTCATATGAGATATGAATATATGAAATGAAAGTAGGTCTGTTTGAGGATTCAATTTCAATTTCCGATTAAATATTGAATGTGGAAGATGATTCCTCCTTCCTTGGTTTCACTTCACTTGACTTTCCTCGGGCTGCTAACCCACATGCTTCCTATCATATCATTTCTCTGAAACTAGGTTTCCGTTCCTTCCGATGTTTACCAAATAAACTGATATTAATGTCGTCTAACGGCATACTTGTATGTGCGTCTCGCATTTAATATGCTTTGAGTTAAATGCTCTAAATCTAATGAATGAAACGTCTGTACATTTAGTATGATTTGTTGATGAGTAAATGCTTCTTTCCTTCTCTATTTTGGCAACCTACAGCACAGCAGGTTACGCATTAAACCGTTTAACGAATATCCAAATCAGATTAGTTGCCAAAAGTATATGATTTAAGTCGGTACATGACTTGCAACGAAGACAGCAATTACAATTTCAAACCTTACTTATTAAAATGAAAGTGAAAGTTGGAATCCAGCCACATACCTGTAATTAGTTCCTTTCCTGCAGTCAATCACGTTGACGTGTGTGTGTGTACAATGTACTGCCCGAAGGTCTAGATGAAGAACTACATGTCACTCACCTAAACATCCCGGAATGGAAAAACTTTTTAGTACAAACTATAAAACCAACCATAAACTCCCACACACGTCCTTATCATTCCATTTCCTAACTTTCACTACAGCACAGTGCGGAGCAGACACGCAGTCTTGTCTTGTCTTATGTCGTCTTCTTTTTTAGCTGAAGCCTGCTGCTTCTAAATGCTAAAGAAGAGCTTAGCAGCGTTTCCTATCTGAAAAACCCCTCTCTCTCTCACTCTAAGCTCCTTGTTTTCATTTGTACTTCTCCATGTAAGAAGACTACTCACTTTCTTATAATGCCGAGAGAGAAAGGATGAAAAATGAGGAAAAACCTTCTTCGTCTTCTTCTTCCTCGCAGTTAAGAAAGGAAAGGGCTGGAGAAATGTAAAGTTTGTGTCTATGAGGAATCAGAGCTCGGAGGAGGAATGAGTCATTCATGTGTAGTGTCTCAGTTTGGGCTCTCTCTTTGCCTGAGTACTTTCCCAGAGTTTTGTCCCGATCCCGGGATCAATAAAGTCTCCTTGGTGATACTCGGGGCTCCCCGATCGATACTCCAACCAGGAATGACATGAACTGAACTGAACTGAACTATAATAGGAACAGAAGAGAAAGAACTATAGGCAGGCTGGGAATTTCCGCTGTTGCATGTGATGTGTCAGGCTGTTGTATCCTTCTTTCTCTCCTCTGCTTCTTTCTACGCACCAAACAAAAGGGATATAAATGCGGGGACAAAAGGGTGAAGGGAAAGTGTGCACACATTTCTCCTTTTTTCATGCATAAAATGCTACTTTGCTACTGGGATTGAATTTAATTGCAAAGAGTTGAAGTGTTGACTTGACTTTGAGATATGGCTTTATTTTTATTGCTAAAACGTCCCAATCCCAATGCGAGGTTCTCTTTGTCCTTACATGTGTAGAAAATAGAAACAACTACTGCGACTCTGATTTGATTAGGCAGGAAAAGGAAGCAACAAATTTCATGCTCAGTCTGCAGGAACTAAAAAACCGTTCCACTTTTTGTAAAGTGTTGGTGTACTTTTACATGACAACCATGCATACCACGGTAAGTCTTCTGGTGTGTTGTCGTTGTGACACAATTCCAGAATCGACTGAATCTCAATGGTCAATTAAATCCAGCAGTCACGTCTCCATATAGAGAGAAGAATTTTGCAGCATTGTGCTGCGTCTGCGGTGGTACACATTCAACTTGGAATACGTTGGTGATGACAACACGCTAGATGCGACATGAAGGGACAATACGCATTTCTCATGTCATTCCAACAACAACCTTTCCCATGGTTTTGGTCCTATTTAAAACAAAGCATGCTGTAACATTGTTCAAGGGTCAAAAGTCATTTGTAATAACCATTTCTCCATTTTAATATCTTTCTCATAGTGTCTCAAACTAGTGCTCTCATATCTTCTCGTATTTCTGTCATCATTATAGGTCCAACTAATACTGTCGTATGGAATGTTGATTGATAAAAAAAAGAAAGAGTATATGACATTTCTAAATTACTTTTTCCAGGAAGGCAATGCATGAATGAAAATTGGCAACCCGACCATGAAAAGGAATTAAGTTACTCTTGAGAAGAGAAGCGAAAATTGAAATTTGAGGTATCAACTGAGCTGCTTACGTCCACTTTCACTTCAGTTTCCTTTGTATGATGTGAATGTGACGCTCTTATACGTCAATTCAATAGGGAAAGTGAACCCTGGTTCGCTGGGCACAAAGAGAGGGTAAACATAATTTAAATGGAATATATTACCTGCAGACATTTTATTCCTCCAAAATTAGCTCTCTCTTATGCCCTGACAATCTTCTTATGCTTGGCAAATATTTGCATAAGCTTATTCTGACGAAAGTGGACTAGGTTTTCCTTTTCATATTTCAACGACATTCACCATACTTCATACCTTCTCTTCGGTTACAACCTAATCCTGTGTCTCATCATATTTCAGAGAAATATGAAATGGGGAAGAGGACCTTTCGGTTTCTTATCACGTTTACCTTAAACTACGTCAATGAGGTGAAGATGAGCTACATTGTACATGACAATTTTCCATGGCACTCAAAAATCACCTTCAGACTTACGCACTTCAATGGAATCGCATGTAAAATCCATGTTACCGTGTATGGTACAAGAAAGATGAACGGTTTTGCATGTAATTAGGCATAATAGATTGCTTGGAAGAGCAGTTAGATAATGGTAACTGGTTTAAGTTAAGTTGCATAGCTATGTATTGAACAGTCTGACTGGGCATCTGTTAAATTTTTATTACACACCTGATCCCAAGGTTGTTACGCAAGTTCTGTGATTAATAAATTAATAGCAACAACATTAAACCATGCGGTTCATGGTCAATGTGGCATCTGCACTGTACACGTCAAGTGGCAGGCAGTTGCGATTATTCCAAGCTCCAAAAACGACCTGTCTGGTGACATTCAAATCCAATCACTTCTCAAAAATGGTAAAATTTACACCTCAATTGAAGCACAAAATCTTTATGCTAATAGTCTTTGTTCTATTTGTAAGGCTACTGACACCTATACTCTGAAGTACTTCAATTTTCGGGTCCTTGGCGAACCTATTCGATGGCAGTTTGCATTGGCAGGCGTTCCCTTCAAAGATGAACGGTATGCCAGAGACAGTTCTTGGGATGAGGGGATTAAGCAAAGTATGTACTGCTATTCGATGTGAATGCAGGTAATGACGATATTATCTATGATATAGAAACGGGGTGGGGTCGTCTGCCAATTTTGGTCATAAATGAGGATACTTCGATATCCCAATCAACATCCATTAGTCGCTATCTTGCAAAGAAGTATGGACTCATGCCAGAGGACCTGATACTTCAGACACGTTGTGATGAGCTTGTGGATAACTTACAGGATTTGAGATTATGTATGTGGGCGAAAGTAATTAACTTCCAATAACCTAATCTTAACAAGGAACTTTTCTACATCCGCAGTGTGGAGACCTTGGCTGAGAGAAAGCGATCCTGCAAAAAAGTTGGCTATAGAGAAAGAATTGAAGGAAATCCACTTTCCTTTCTATCTTCCCAAAGTTGAGAACTTTGTGAAAGAGTTTGGGAGAGACGGTTATGCCGTGGGGGACAAACTGTCATGGGCTGACCTGTATTTGGCCAACTTTATTCAAATCTGGATGGAATGCCAAGGGGAAGGCATAATGAGTCCATATCCACTGTTAAAACAGAACATGACTAAAATCCTCAACATCCCAGAAATTAAAAAGTTTAACGAGACGCGACCTGCGTCAAAATGGTAATGGTCTATCTCAAGACCATGCTACATACTATGAATTCTTAAAACCAATTGCATAAAATGATTATTTCATGGTATATAACAGTAAACTTGTTCATTGCTCAACTGCCTGTATAAAGACTTTCATTTTTCATGGCAGTTTGGTTACAGTAGAATCTGCATAGCGTGGGAAACTTCTCCCATTTCTCTGCATGAGGAACGAGAAAACCTGAGAAGAGTAGACCACGTGTCCACTGGTTTGAGCTAGTGCAAAAAGTTTTTGGCACGAGTAAAATCCGCAGGTTCCAAGTTGTGGACATCTGATCCCAAGCGATTTACAAAATCAATTGACTTTGGAAACTATGATGCAGTTCAAGACATTCGGCTTGGTTGCATCAAATAAAGGGTTGTTACAATTTACACATCTTCATTCTCTCCTGTCCACAACGCTTCTACGAGCATCTCATAACTTTTCATCAAAGGTAAAACAATATCAATTAAACCAACTCAATTTTCTACTCACTTCATTTCCTTCAAGGCCCATCATGACCAGTACACACTCAAGTACTTTAATTTCCGGGTACTGGGTGAGCCCATTCGCTGGCAATTTGCACTTGCAGGGGTCCCATTTAAAGACGAACGTTATCCCAGAGACAAATGGGACAAGGAATTTAAATACCGTAATGAAGAACTGTATACACCTTATCATACATCTTTACTGACTTATTCCCACAGACACTGGTTGGGGCGTCCTTCCAATTTTAGTCATAAATGGGAATACTTCAATAACTCAATCAACCTCCATTAGCAGATACCTCGCAAGGATGTATGGACTTATGCCAGACGACCCAATGCTTCAGACCCGTTGTGATGAGCTTGTGGACAATTTGATGGACTTGAAAGAATGTGAGTGACAACAGGAATTATGCTATTCTCATTCTCTCAATCCCTATATGTATGTATAGTGTGGAGAAAGTGGTTTCGAGAAAGCAATGTTGAGAACAAGTCTGCATTAGAGCAGAAGCTTAGGGAAGTCCACTTTCCATTCTACCTCAACAACGTGGAGAATTTCATAAAAGAGTTTGGCAATGCCGGCTATGCCGTAGGGGATAGAATGACCTGGGCGGATTTATACCTAGCCAACTACACGCAGATATATTCAGAACTTCACGGAGAAGACCTTATCGTCAACCCATACCCACTGATTAAAGGGAACATGGACAAAATTCTTAACATACCCCAAATTAAGAAATGGAATGAGAACAGACCTGTGTCAAAAGTGTAAAATGTGAAAATTATATGGCAGTTTATTTTTGTATAGAAATAATAAATGTTACTTGTATTCATTTGCCTTATTATTTCTTCTTTCCTTTCCCTTTGCCCCCTTTTCCTTTGCCTTTCCCCTTCTTCTTCTTCCCACTAGGAGCCCCACCATACGTGGAAATCCTAGCCTTTTGAAGAGGCGTGCCATTAAAAAATTTATTCCACAATTTTTCTTGCTCCACAAAAACAGGCTCGTAATGGGAGAGCTCGTTGATGAATTGGTTCATTCGAATTGTCTTTTTCCCCATCTGAGGTTTGTTTTCTGAGCCCATTCCCATCTTAGCCCATGGGTCCTCGTCGCGGAACTTCTTGTCCTTCTCAGCCTCCTCCAATAAACTTTTATGACCTGATGTCACTTTTTCAGCCACCTTCTTAATCGACCCTGCCGTCCACCCTTCAGAAAGCTTGTTCAATAGGGAAAAGTGGACGTTCTCATCCAGGTAGTCGTAATAAGGGCTTAGGAAGTGACGCCACAAGTCCATTCTAGACCCGTAGTCTGGACGAGGAATGTAAATCACTTTGTTGTAGTCTTTTCGTAAGAACTGCAAAGAAAGTGCAGACATTAAGAGTTTTTACAAAATGAACGTAGTGGAAAGCCTTACTTTAGGTTTACACATCCATGGTTGACTAGTAAGACCAATGACCATAAATTGATCCCCTGGAATAAATGTGGTTTGAAGCTTGTACAACTGTTTCTTGAGTCTTGTAGGGTCAACTTCTCTTTCTTTAGGATCCTTCATTTCTTCTTCTTCTTCCTCTCCCTTCTTCTTTTTGCCTTTCTTCTTTTTCTCTCCTTTCGGTTTCTTACCGTAGGTTTGCTCACACTCGTCAATTTTAATGATGACTGGGGCCACAGCCTCTCCCACCTTGTTAATCAGATGCATTAACATCTTCATCCCTTTCTTTCCTTCGTAATGACCTGTGCATACACAACGGAAGAATACATAAATACTTTCACCCAAAGAGAAAACTATTGTATGTGTACCATGAATGTTGGCTGCTGTAAGATCAAATAGCGTCGCATGCAATTCAGTACAAATGGCGTTGACAAATGTCTTTTTCCCCGATCCTTCGGGACCACAGATTAGTAGAGACTTTGTATGAGGACTTGCTTCATGAACCGTTGGAGAACCCATTGGGAGGATGCAGATGTCTTTAATCGCTCTTCGGATATCACCGAAAGCGGGTAAAGGATGTGCATCTCCGGGCATAGGTCTCTCGTCTTCATCCTTATTCTTCTTTCCTCCCACGGGGTCAGCACTGGGAGGATTTTTCTCAAACCAAGCCCGTAGCTCTCCGTTGATAAGGCTTGAATTGCCAATCAAACTGCTCAGCCTTACTTTTGGGTACTTTTTGACAATGCCTTTGTCCAGCAATTCTTGGAATAGTTTTTGCATAGGAATGTCCTTTGTCAAGTCTTTTCCTTTCTTCTTCCCCTTTTTTCCTTTCCCTGCGTAAATTAGATTATGAAGTAAAACTTCATGGAGAAAGTAGGTAGTTTCTCACCTTTCTTTCCCTTTTTACCCTTCTTGCCCTTGCCCTTCTTCTTCCCCTTTTTGCCCTTCTTCCCCTTCTTTTTCTTCTTACTTTCCAAGGCTTCCTTGAGTGCGGTGAGTTCCCCTTGCATGACTTCGTCCACCTTATTCCTCACCTCTTCACCCACCAATTGTCGTTTTTCATGGATGATAAATTTTTCTTCGTGTTTTTGATCAGCATTCTTCTCCTCATCCCTCCCTCGCCATGTCTTGTTGTACTCTATGTTGGCAGCGATCATGTCTTCAAGGGCCTTGGGTGGGTCGAGCTTCACGGTCAAGTCTATCTGTCCCTTCAGTGCCTTCTTCTTTTCCTTCTTCTGTTTTGCTTTCTCTTTCTTCTTTTCCTTCTTTTTCTCTTTCTTCATCTTTTTTGCGTATTCTTTGTCAATTGCCATTTTCCCTTTCTCCATAACCTAACGGGGCATGTTGAGATTATGGTAAGAAAGAAGGTAAGTTTAGTCACACCCATCTTACCTCTTCAGACAAACTGTCCGGACAAATGAAGAATCTGAACCCTCCAGCCTCAGAGTTTGGAACCTTTTTTGGCAACTTCCCCGTCGTCTCCTTAATTTCCAGCATCCAAGTCCGTATCTGATGCTTGAACCTTTCAGCCATCTCCGGAGCCTCTAAGAGTCTCAACCTCTCCAGAATTGCAACCTGGGCTTCTTCATAGATCTTTTGATTCCTTCGTCGGCCTATCCGCCGTCTTTCTTTTGCTCTGTCCAGATCCTGTTCATCCTTTGTGCACTTCATGTGGGCCTTGCTCGTGACGGACATTTCACTATTGGGAGAGGAAAATTTCATCCCTAGCAATTCCATCTCTTGATTCCTCATCTTCTGCACGCGCTGACGAGCCAACCAGCCTCGAATCGTTTTCTACAAAAGACAATTTTTTTTAAAGAATCGTCCGAATGGAGGATACTAAAATTATGTTTACTTGAATGATAATCGCAGCCTTGTCCGCAGGCATTTGTAGCTTATTCTTTTTCTTCTTCTTCTTTGTATTTGCCTTCTTCTCCTCTTCCATCATGTATTTGGCAACTCGGAACTTTTGCCTTGCCTGCCTCGCCCTTTCCATCTTCTGAATTGCCACAATGTCGTTGTAAGAGTAGGTCACATGGACGACTTTGGTAGGTCGAGGTCCCGTCCCATCCCCCTCATCCCCCCAACCGTCGTCCTCCACAGAGGCTCTCTCTTGCTGGACCCGCTGATTCATCTTGGCTTCCTCCTCTTCCTTGAGAAGCTCCTCCTCTTCGTGGATTTTCTGAATGTCCTTGAGCCACCTGTCCCTTTGGAGCATTTGCTCTGTGAGGTCGTTGAAGTAGTACTTGGGAATAGGAATGTCCAGCATGTCCGGTGTTAACTTTTCAATGTGACACAGTTCATCAAAGTAGTAAAACTCGGACTGTTCTGTGACGACGAGAGCGGCCCGGAGTTCTAATATTCGTGCGATGACCAGGTCCAGCATTTGGCGGACAAGGAGTCTCTTCTGAGGATGGAACATTTGGTCATAGGTCTCATCAAGTTTTTTGAACAGTTGGAGATAGCTGTAGTAGATTTCACTTAGGTCGGAGAACATCTTTCGACGATCCGAGCCAGTCAGGGAGCCTCGATTCCGTTCTTCCTTCAGGAGGTTTCGGTAGTCGACTTGTGCCTCTGCCCAGAGATTGGTGTAGTACGCATGGGAAGTGTATTTTAATAGCTTGTTTGCTTCGTTTTTCCTTTGGGGACGAATGGCTCCACGCCTCATCTAGGAAGAAAAATGAGAAGGTTATGTCGAACAAAGCACATTATGGGGCAATTTGAACCTCTTGCGCTTTCAGCCATCTTTTTGTATGTTTCTCTTTGTCCTCTTCGGTGATTTCTTTGAGACCCTTGTACTCGTCGGGAATAGGGTCGGGTTTTCTTTTATAATTGGGTGGTGGCTTTTTTACCACTTCGGCTTCATCGGGAGCCTCTTCATCTCCAGCAGCAGCAGCTTCAGTGTCTTCTCCACCCTTATTGTATTTTGCGAAAAGGTCATCGCCATCAGCCGCTTCGCTTTCACGAGGCCCGGCTGCGGAGGGGGGTTCAGAGGGGTCGGTCTCCTTCAAAGCGCCTGAAGGCCGTGGCGGAGTATTGTCTTTTGTGGGGGCGGCTGAAGGTCGGGTTGATTCTTTGGTGGGAGCTGCGGAAGGTCGGGTTGCATCCTTCGTTGGCGCAGCAGAAGGTCGCGTGGGTGCTTCTTTTTCAGTCGCTGCAGCTGCAGCATCAGCACCTGAAGTTCCTGCGGGTGGTGTTTCCCCTGGTGGGGCTGAGGAACCCTCTGGTGTTTCTGAGGGAGCTGCGGCTTCTGCTGCTGCTTTCTCAGGTGGGGCAACTGAAGAAAGCTTTGGTGGACCTGCATCCGGGGGACCTGAAGTTCGAGCGGTTGCTGAAGCACGTTTTTCTGCCGGAGCTGCTGAAGGTCGGGCACCTGCAGAAGCCCGCTTATTGGGTCCACCTGCTGCTTCTGGACCCCCTGAGGAACGCGGTGGGGCTGCTGACGGGCGTGATGGACGAGCAGCGGAGGGGCGTGCGGTTCCTGCATCCCCCGAAGCTTTGGAAATACTCTTTTTCATTATGATTCCACTGAGATTAAATTATCAACTTTCACTTTGTTATGTTAGTACTTTTGCGGCACCTTCACTTTTTACCCCAAATTGGGAGTGGTTGCTTGGCAGGTGTGCGGAAAGGGTCATTTCGTCTTCGTCACAGTCGGATTTTAAGTCAGTAAGGATGCTAGGCCAAAGGACGGGGCGCCCTTCCATAAATATCATCACTTAAAATGACGCTAAAAATTATCCTCACATCCTTCCTCCTCTGCCTAACCTCAACAAACACAGCGTCTGACCCCTCAACTGACATAGCTCATCCCACAACGATCCACCTTGGGGACCCTTGTCGAATTGACATGTTTGACTACGTCTTCATAAACCAACATAGTCGAAATCTGTCCCTCCTCACAATCCTCACAGGGGAGGTGGAATGGGACCCAGCCCTCAAAACGTCTGGCTACATCAGCTCCAAGCTTAGCGACATATGCGTCTCTGTCACCGACAAGCTCGTCATTGATCCCTACAAATTCGACTGCAATGCTTCAAACCAGTGCACTTGTGGGACCCGTGTAATGAACAATATGGACATGAGGAGTAGTCACAACCGGGACCTGGAAGCCAATGACTTTGGTGCGACAGTCCCTCCGTCCCCCGTCATCATCACGTACAAAACCGTCACAGGCCTGAGCCAGAAGTTGAAGGATGAGGGTCGGGTTTGCAAATCGGGAGTCAGTGGTCACTGCACGCTGAAAGATAACGTTAAGATTCGAGGGAGTGCTGGGATCATGGGGTGCGTAAGTGGGCACCAATGCTTCAAACTCCCAGAAGGCAAAAAACCCCTGGTTAACCACGAGACAAAGGAAGAGTATGGGATTTGCTACAAAGACTTGGACGACAATAAAGACCGGCTTCGCAGTAATGCAAAAGAACTCAGGGGACCAGGAATGTTGATTATGATAGCGATGATAATACTGTACCAAGCCTCCAATTCATGCACTAAA
>JAQIWU010000456.1:0-26093 GCA_034696445.1 Isotomiella minor
GATTAAATTTTATTTTTCTGCTATCTGAAATATAAGGAAGTGGATTTTTTTCGTTGATAATGTACAACTGGAGAGAGGATGAGCTGTTGCGTAAAAAACTCTTCCATTGAATGTAAAAGTGATATGCCTAGGTAGTTGGTAACGGTAGGCGGTACTGTGTCATCATTTTTATCTATGAATTGAAGTGAAAGTGAGAAGAATGGTACACAAAATTCTCAGGAAGGGTTTGTCCGCCTGTTGTTGTATGTGTGTACCTCTCTTCTTGCATTCTCCATCCGTCCGTCCTCGCTTTTCTACACCACTGAATTGTGAATGTGCCAAGGGACAAAGGGAGTTGAGTTGAGGAAGGAGACGAGAGAAAGAGATGCTATTATTATTATCTTTTTTTCTCCATCCAACTACATTTTCTAGGACACATTTCTCCTAATATGATTCTCTCTTTTTTTCACTGCCCCATCCTCATTGTCATCCATCCATTGAGCCGTGCAAATTCCCTGAGCGACAAATCTGGCAAAGCTCCCTACCCAGTTTTAGACTTAACGTCTGTCTATCTACCTGTGTCTTTTGAGTTGGAAAAAGATAGAAGAGAAAGTGAGTTATTTAGGTCGGTGTGAATTTAGAATTCTTCTCAAAATGCTGTACACAGCAGGGAAAGAATGCACAAGTGTGACGGGGAAATGAAGAGTGAATGAGTGAGAAGGAAATAGCCTACAGGTAAAAAAAGTTGAGACAGATAATGGAAGCATCAAACTAAACTACAAGTACAGCTAACTCCCGGACTGAGGAAATGTAGGTGAAAGTGAAAGTATAGAAGGTTTGCCCTGTTGCTATGCCACGCGTCGCTCAGACTTTCTCCTTTCACTTACTCTCGAAGTAAAAGTGAAAATGAACGCCTGAATGAATGACGCTCATCAGATGAGGGAAGATGTCACTTTCAAAATAATAATAATGGCAATAACTTTGTTCCTCACAAAGTTATTTCGCAATATCATCAACTTTCTTTCAATATTCTCTCTCTAAAATCTCGAATTTATATTCAAATTCACGTTTGATGAGCCTCTTCAACTTTCACGGAGGAAATATTTTATCAGTTGGAAAATTAACATCAGAAAGTTCATGTTTTTGGCAAGAATCTGTCGTTATCTAAAACAGACTTTTGAAAGATTTTATATACGATACTTACCGAAAAGTAGATCCTTGTGTAATCAAGATCACTTGTAGAGCAGAAGAGATGGAAATGGAAAAAGTTGCTTCAAAATTTTTTATTCACTCACTTTTCTCCACCTTTAATCACGGCACGACTCTCGACAACATTCCACTTACTTGTTTAATTATCAATCGTCCAAAAACTTCGATGAGAGAGTCTTCTTTTTCTTCACATCACTTGTTCGGCATAATATTCACATTCACGAGAAAGTTTTGCAAGCGGTGATTGCTGATTGCTGCCTGCTTAAAAATAAGTTTTGCAGGAGTAAGTACCAGGGCGTCACTAACTAAACCTGATTTACTTTAATGTAAGTTGAGAGTTGAGCGGAATTAAGTAAGTAGAATTAATCAAGTTTTGTTGGAAAAGTGAGTTGAAGAGACGAGTTTTTAAATTGAAATTTGAAGGCGATGCAAAACTACCTTAGAACATGGTCTGACACCTGCCTGTCTGATTTTATTACTTAATTAAACTCTTTAATTAACCTTTTTCGAATTTGATTGCTGTTTTGGATGGAGTCTGTAAAGAAATTGTGATTATATATGCGCAGTCAGTCACTAGGATTCACATAAAATAAAAGTTAGGTGAAATGAAGTCGCAAAAAGTGAGTACTTTACTTCCCAGTTTGTTTGATTAAGTAATTAATTTAAGTTTTTTGCTTCACCTCGTCTTTTTATCTAAGTGAATATGAGTCTGGAGTATTGTGAGTTCTTAAATTCACTCAAGCAATGTTGTTTGAATTTAGATATTATCAGAATTCAATGAAACTTCCGTGATATTATTAATTAACTAGAATCTTCGATGGAAGAAGGAATTACGGATTGGTCTGCGCGTAAGCCGGCACTTAATGTCTAATGCCCAAAATCCACTTTCTCTCTCTTCCTTGCGTCACCTCAAGTGCAGATATATAGTCAAGAGAAAATTTGCCAACTCCTGTAGGTTAAAGACGGAATGTGTAGACAATGGGTAGGAAACCGCAACTGAGGTTCAAATTTTACGAGACCAGTAAAACCAAATTGGCCCTTGCAAAAGTTTTCCACTTATGCTCATGCTTATGTTCGCGCATAGTATTTTATGTATGTCTAATATGCAATGCACAGAGCACAATGAATAAACCCCACAGGTTCACTTTCCTTTCTCTCTTGTTTGCAATTTTAGTTAGACTCAAACTAAACCAAAACTAAATCAACCCCAAGAAAAGAGAAAGAAAACACACAAGTTCAGAATACACAATAAGAAAAAACTTACAGTCAAGTCAACTTAACCCGTGAAATCTCTTGAGTTAGCCGACTGCTCTTTCACACACTCAAACTTTCGTTTTTCTCTACGCGTTGCAGCAGGAATTGTAGTGAAAATTGCAAGCCTTTGGAATATAAAAGTGAGGGAAAGGCTTCTCAAGTGCTCTTGCCTCACACTTTCTTCGCTTTCACTTACAACGGAATCTGAGTCAATTCACTCTTCTCTATCTCTCGGTTTCTCGCTCTCCTCTTCTTCTATTGACAAAGAATCAACAACACTAACGCGGTGCTGACGAAATGAAACTGTGCCATTTATCTTCGTTGGGTTGAGGGTTTAGTGAGTAGAAGCACGGAGGGAAAGTAGACCCGTAATGCACTGGCAAACGAGACAAGGGAGTCCAAATTGGTGCCTTCGTTTCTTTGCAGTTTGCGTTTGCTGAAGTCGTTACTTTCTCCTTTCGCAGTTTAGTTTGTGATTGCGAAATCTAGGTTGCAATTTCAGTAAAGTGCTCTCTCTCTCCTTCTCTTTTCTTTATTTCTCTCTTCTCTTCTGTCCGTCACCGTTTGTGTGATCTGATCTAATGTTGCGGTATTTTGGAGAATGAACTTCGTCTCTAAATAAGAGATGAAAGGGTGATGGTAGGCTTTCTCTCCTGTGTATATTATTATTATGCTCTTCAACTTGGTCTTTTCTCCTTAATTGCAACAAATGACTGAGAGAGAGGAGAAAGCAGCTTAACAACGCAGGAACTCACTGAATACAGGATACAGAAGACGCGTCCTTCTTCCTTCTAATTTGCATAGATTAAGATTACTGTCTAGGATTGGGTAATGTGTCCCAGAGCCGTTGTAATGGAGATATTAACAATTTACGTAAAGGGTCTTGGAATGAGTCACTACACAAAATGACATCACCCGAGACCACTTATTTATTTGAGACGAGAGAGCAGTTTAACACTGTGTGGTTTTTACGATTTACTTTCCACCACAAGTTAAGACGCTCAGGAACGAAGGACACGATAATTACGATAATGAAAATGTCTTTTCTTATTTCAGCAATGGTTTCCTTTTAAGCACAATTCTAAAATTTCAGGAATTTTATTGCTTTTATTTGCTCAACAATTTATCCCATGTGCAAAATTATTCTTGACTTGCTTTATTTGCTCCTCGATGTTTGTTTAATGAATCCACTGCAGTGGAAGCTTGGAATTGCACGAACTCAGCAGAACAGGGTTCAAAACTTCAAATTCAAATTACTTAACTTGCAGGCAGGTCCGTCGTGTCGTCGTGAATGAAGATATTTACTATTTACTTCCCTCTACGTACGTATTTACTTAAAGTAAGCAACCAACAATCGGATCGAGTTAAAAAAATTTTGCCCCCAGATGAAACTTTTTCTTTCGTGACTTGATTAGATCCGCTCTCTAGACTGGCGTTATTTTCCTCTGGCTTCGAATCACAAATTAATCCACGGGTACAAGTAAACTGCTAATCTTTTTGTGAAGGAAGTTTTAGATTAGGTGAGATTGCTGAGTGTGGTCACTGGATTACGATAGCTTAATGCAAGAGTATTGATCGAGAAAGAAAAGAGTAGCGAGAATGGAGTAACTTAATTTCTCACGATACACTGACTAAAGTGGCCTCATCAATGTTTTGTCTATCTTGGTAATAATAACGATGATGATAGTAGCAGGGAACCAGTGGAATGAAGATATGCTTAATTTTCATGGGAATCTTTATCGATAAGCGGTTGTTGGTTGTCCAGTTCACTACCAGCGCACGTTTTACAAGAGTCAAGGAGATTGCAATGTAGTTTTATTGCTTGTATACTTTTCAACGTTGAATTTTCCTTTAAAATGCTGTCTCTTTATACTTTCTTAGCAAACTCACTCGATCCTTCACTTTTCCATCAAACCAACTCCAAACTCTGAATAGAATGGATAAGCTAAGTTTATGTGAATTTTAGCCAAACAACAACATCCCACAAAAAAACATGCGATCTGTGGTGAAGAGAACAATGGATATTCTTCAAGTAAAGTCTAGATTTGGAAATGTTTTCCTTTCTTCAAAAGACGAAACGATTGTAGAGTTCTTCTTGGATAGAGCAAATCATCTCATCTCAACAACTGACTTTTTTTCATACGCACACACATAGGAGTGTTTTAGTAGGCACAAGATTTTTTTTTTCACTTTCTTCCTTCCTTCTGTTCTGTTTTGATGTGGAATAAAGTTAATGTGGCATTGTTGGCTTGCCTCTCTTTCTCTGTCGTCGTTAGTTTATGACGTTGAATCTTGTCAATAAATCTTGGGTGGTTAAAGATTCACAATTCACGATTCTCTCCTTCATTCCATTCCAATTCCAGACTTTTTTATATGTAAAGATCTACACAAACGACTATTTATTTAAAAGCCTTGTTCAACCACTCTTTCTTTTATGCGCACGACATTAGGCCAGAAGAGCACATTTGTTAGTCACAATTGTGGCTTTCCTTTTAAAATTTCACTGGGCAACTACTAATGGGAAAGGTTGATATCGTGATTATCACACAATGGTCAATAAAATGCAGAGTATCTTCCAAAAAATATCCTTAATTGGACTTTTAATTCCAACCTTTTAACTTTTTTTATTGGCAATTACTATTCATCAGTTACACTTTAATTACTACTTTGCATAATGTAATGTTATCAGAGTCTGTCTATATACTTTCTTCGCGTCCTTCACAGATTAACCGGTGTTGGACACAATCTGGCGTGCCACGATGTTGTTTTTTATTATTATCGTAATTTGAACAAGTTGCATGTCGGAATTTAATTTTGCTTTTGTTTTGAAATGAGACTTTTGGTAAAACCGGAACATGGAAACTCGGTTGAGAATGTGAAGAGATGTGAGAATCACTGTGCCGGTCGATCCGCACTCCTCCACTACTGTTTAGCAACTGAGTCAGTCAGCATGTGTTTGGGCTTTTGTGCCTCGAGCTCGTGAAGAGTCAAACCAAACGAACAACTCGTTCTCTCTTCTACTCTTGCTCGATCATCCCAACCAAAACTCGCACTCTCCTGCTTTCTTTCATGTTTGTTGTGGGAGAGCTTTTTGTTTCTCCTCAGAGTTTTTTCATGCTAAAGGGTTGGTTTGAAGAAATCACATTCCAAACTCAGAGTTGCTAAATGCAAAAGTGCGAATTTATTAGTAACAAAATTTAGTGCTATTAATCTCATGAACTGTCGTATGGATATAAAGCCATCATAGCAAGGAACATTAACATCATAATTCAAATCGGTGTATATGATAAAATATTTAAATATTGAAGGCTTGAGGTCAAAGTCATTCAATTTCGATTCAATAACGGATTAGGTATTTATTTATTATATTTTAACCGAGAAAGAGAGACGACTTGACTTACTGTTACCCGTCATTATGTAACAAAAGAGATTAAATTGTCGGCAGCAGAAGAAGAAGAAGAACTCGACTCATTCACTCTTTTATATTACTTCATGATGATCAAATCAAACAAACAAAGTAAAGTGCATCAGGATTCCTTCCTTCTCCTACCACCATACCATCATCATCACAAGACGATAATGCTTCACATTATCTTCAATTATTTATTATTGTCTAATGTTTCTTCTCACTTCTTCTCAAATGAAAAAGCAAGTAGTTAGTTGATGGACAGGAAAATATTTGCAAAATTGTTGGTTGTGGAAATTATTACAAATAAAACTAACTGCAGCTGCTATGCGCATATTTAATACCCAAAAAGAAGGAAAGAGAGAAAGGGGGAATGAACCGTACTTGTCTTACACTCTTTATTATTGCGATTCACTTCTTTACTTCACCTTCACCCAGTCGAATTTACGGATATTTTATAATTCCTAACAAACAAAACAAGTTGCACACGAAGAAAAATACGAAGGAAGATGCTATACCGCATTTGCGTACTTTTGGTTTGGTTTTTGAGATGAATTTAATTTCATCAATCATAAATGACCCTTGGTAAAGTCTTTAAGCCATAATAAATAATTCGTTCTGCACCGCCCACGACAATAATGTGACGGCCGTCTTCCCTATTTATAATCGCAAACTATCTAACTGTCTTAGGTCTGTCTGACTCTTTTGAAAAAAAGTTTAAAGTCTTCGTGAGTTTTGCCAGTATTCCATTTATCTTTCGGCTGATAGTGATGCTACACATTTAGGATCCCACCATTTCTACGTTTTTTATCCTCAAAATTGCAGTTTCATTTCTCTGTGTAGTTTTGCTAAGAGTAATCAATGTTTTATGGTTTCCTGCACATTAAAATTTCGCCTCAATAAAAAATGTATTTATTAGTATTGTTTGCGCCGAAAGTTACAAGAAACAGTCCATCTCAAAAATATAACAACTAAAACAACTTTTTGGGCATTAGAGCATGGACAAATAACATAAGCTTAATGATGCTTCACTCTCATTTTCTTTCTTTCAGAGTCAGAGAAAATGGGTGGCTTTGACTTGGCATGGGGATGGAAAAGAAAAGAAAAAATCAAACAAAAATATATAAGAAGAATGTGCAGAAATCATGTAAGCTTGTTTTTTTTATAAAATTTTCTGCACCATTGTGTTTATTGTTTATGACTCTCTCAGGATTGCCTCTACAAACAGCACACATCCCCACACATTATTTCTCTAAAATGTAAAAAGATGAGGCTATACTTTTCTTTTTATTGGAATTTAAAAATTTTGTAGATGTTTTGTGTATGGGCCAACGAAAGTTATGTGCAAAAATATTTATACGTATGGTACATGCTTCTTTTTTATCTTTATTTTATTATTGTGCTTGCTTAATGGTTCGGTCCCTCTTTCTACTGTTCCCCAAAAAAATGTCTAGTTTTATTCGGGGTTCAGAAGAGTTCTTGCCTGCCAAGTGGTTGAGATGCGAAAGGGTAAGAAGGTATATTTGTAATTCCAAGATTGTTTGTAATGAATTATGTATGATTAGAGTCTAACTGCGGCTGCGGTGTTGTGAGTTCAAAAAATGTATTAAATATGGTAATTTAACTTAGAACAATAATATTCATCCCTTTCGTTCGGTGAGGGTGTAAATTGCAGGGACAATTCAATTCAAGAAGGGAGGGAGGATTCCATTCCACAATAACAATATGAATTCATGAGCTCATAGTACGACCTGGAATTTGGAATGGAATCAGCGAAATAGATCTTGTAGACAGATCTACATGCTAATGCAAAGCGGCATAGTTAGAAGACACGAAGGAAGGGTTAAAGTGAAAAGCGGCTCATTTGCATAGGTACATAACATTTGCATCGGCATGAGAAAGCACTACACTTATGTACCTTTATTTGTTGGAAGAAATTATTTGTTGTGAATTAGACATGTCCAGCTGTGGAGCTCATTATGTTACACCCACACATGAGCCAATTATGCTGTGTGGACCACTAAAATATAAATTGCTTATGGCAAAGTAAATGCGGAACAATTGATTTATTGCTCGGTGCTTGGATGGAATGACAGTTGAAAAGTAAACTTATCAATTAAGAGTTAAATTTAAATGTCTTTTATATTTAATTACTTCACATGAATGAATGATGCTTGTTAGCCAGGTTGTTATGAATTCATGGGTGAAGCGCAAGTCTATTAACTCGTGATTTATGAGTTTGTTCAAGCCAGACCATGTATCTCATCTAATATAACTGTCTACAAATGCAATGAGAAACATAGTATAGTCGTTATCAGGGGCCAATTACGAGTTGACAATCAATCTGACTTGACTTGTTTACACGAGGAAAGAAAAAACTTCATTAAAATCTGAGAGATGAAAGTAAATATTAATGAAGGGGTTGGCATTTTTGTACGACCAGAGATTTCCTTTCCACATCCACACACGCGTCGAAAAAGAATTACTATTTTGGCAGCATTTTTTTCCTTGCAATACCTAATGTTCTTGACCGCCACAGGGGACTTGCATTCTACCATAATTAAAGATAACTTAATGCCGAATTCGTGTATGCGTGAACCGACAAGACAAATGTAAAATTTCTATGCAAACATAGAAAGTACAAAACTTGCTCACACTTTTTCTTTCTTGTGTATAGGGGGTGAAAAAAGACGATTATCTTGGATAAATGGCTTTATAAAATAGCCAAAACGAGAGTTTCAAATTTCCTCAATGAGACAACCAACCCCAAAGGAAGGAAAGTGCGTCTCTTCTTTCTTTTCTCTTCTCTGCATGCCTCCAAGAGGTTTTTAGCCAACACCAGGGAGACAAAGCTGGAAGTTGAGCCAGAAATTTTGAAATTTGTGATGATACGAACCACCAACACGACACGAGCGAGCGGAACGATCTAAACGTATAAACCTCGCCATTATGGCTCAGCGTTAACGTTATCATCATCATTGCATGGGATCTTTTATTGCCACATGAAGAAGAAAAACAACCAAAGGGCTTGTCTCATCTTTGCTAACTTAACTTGCGTTGTTGCCTCTCCTCGTTTCTGGAAAGAGATGAGAGAGAGATTTCATCGCCTTCTTCTTCTTCGTCTTGGTCACACGCCTTTTTCTTTCTAAAACCACAAGCCTTTTTGGAATGAATGTACACATTGGTCTCTAATGTAAGCAGTCACTTTATTACGTCCTCATGTATGCATGCAAGGAAGGAAGGAAAGTATGAGGAAGAGAGGGAGAGAGAGGATGGCAGTGGTGATGAAAAATTGCCCAATTATCCAGTCTAATGGGTTGAATCTAATTAAAATGGAAATCAAGAAAAATTGGAAGTTTATATGCATCCTTCCTTCCACCCACCCGCCTACTTACTCAGTCTCACACCACCATAACCAAAGTCTTGTAAATCCCAGTTTCATATCGTAAAGTCCTTCGTTATTAGTTGAGATGAGATTCTTATAGTTTAATAACTTGGATGAAAACTGCAAAGAAGGAATGAAGAAACTCTGTAATAAAAGTGTTTTCATTGGAAATTCAGAGATGTGGGAAAAATATGACAATCTCTGCCCATAAAATTAAAACTGTTGGCAACGGCGAGAGTTAGTTGGACTGTTGTGATATTTATTTGGCATATCGAGAAGAAATCTCGTGAGTTACACTCATGCCATTAGCAATAACCGAGTTACACCTTTTTGTTTTATTTAGTAAGCAAGCATTGGTCTCGTCGTTGACATTCTTATGCTTTGGCTTTTTTAGCTGACTTGGTAAAAAGGAGGATAATGACTTTCGCATGTTAAATTTTGGGCAATTCTGTAGCTGGAGAAACGCGAGACAGTTTTTAATTGAGGTGCAACACGAAATTACATTTCTGTAACATCACAGACATGGTAGATTCGTGCAGGCAGGCTAAAGTCTGAACTTGTCTACTTTGTGTTGTGCAGTTTTACAGAGTAAAAGGGTTGGGAGTTTCGCTTTGCAAGCGTAATTTTTAAAATGGCTATGTAGATTTGTCCGTATTTGCAAATTGCCATGCATGCAGGACAAAAAAGTTTGGTAATGATTATAGGAGACTATAATATATCTTTCCAGGAGCTGGTCCTTCCCTGGATCCAGGTTGTATTTGGTCCAATCGAATAGTATGAATGCTATTTAGAAGTTCTAATGTACCAAACTTTCAGACACAAATACAGTGAAAATTACATTCGCCACGAACAAACATTTTCAAATCCCGTCCAGATCAAGTTTCAAGGATCATTGTTGCTGTAGAAACTTTCTCTTCTATGGAATTTCAGAATTATTATTCAAGAAGAAAAGAAGTGTAGGATGTTTATTATAGAAATGTTGGAATTGGATTTGTAAACTTGGCTATTATTGCTTGTAATCATATGGATGGCATCCTTTTTAACATCTTTTTTATCTTGTATCACAAAAATATTACAAGTTTACAGCCATTTTATCATCTTTATTATCTACGAAATTTTTCTGTGCAATAAACTAATAAAATTGGTACACCTTTTCTTATCCGTTTGTTGTGATCCAGCAAAAGCAATACGAAATGAAGGTGGGTTAACCTAATAAACATTCTAATTACAAAAGTATGCTCCAGAAACTTACCTGCATCCTTGTTAAAACTTATCTAGAACAAGATTTGATGAGATTTGTTTTCCTCAAAAAAGGCCACAATTCCAATCCAAAACCTTACCTCAGAAGATAAGAAGAAAGTCCAATCATTTTTTGACATGCACTTTGCCGTGTTAATGAGTCAAGATTGATGGTAACAAGACGTATTACTCCGACAGGGAGGAAAAGTGATGACTTGTCTTCTTCTTGACTCTCTACTTCTGTGTAACTAAAGGCATGGAATTTTTCGAAATCGGTTTGAGTCTCTGATTTGGATTTGGTTATTACGATGGAGTCGTAGTCTTGACGATGAATATGGTCATAAAGAGATATGAAATAAAATAATGGAGCTCATGCTGTGATGAAAATGACTTTGAATCAACTTTTATAATTTGGTTTCTCGTCTTTCCCAAGTTGACAGATGATGGCAACATTTACTTGATCGTAATAAAAAAGGTAGTACTACTGAAACGAAACGACTTTTCCTTCCTCCTGCCTATGGGTCGCCTGTCTGTCTACAACAACAAACGTCATTTCATGACTTCAGGGCTGCTATATTAATTCTTTGGATGGAGGGTGTAGGTGATTATTGAACAAGCATGCCTATCAACCAAAGTTCCTTTTCCCTTGTTGTAAAAAATATATTTGATTTGATGCTTTGGGCGCAGTCCGTGAAGAAAGGTTGGGTTAATTAAGATGGAAGTGTATTAATAATAATAAAAAAGTCCGACAAATCAAGAGGCCCAGCCTTGTCTGTTCCTAAAATAATTGAGTTGTTGAGTCCAGTCGGGTCTGTTGTCCGGAGATAACCTGGAAGAGGTGTGAGATTAAGGGTTGTAAAATGAAATGAGAAATTTGATGCTCCAATTATGCCAGAACAGAAGTAGAGGAGTTGAAGTGTTCATTTATAGATCTCTGTTTTTTTTATTGATTCACATGTATATAACAATAATAATAATAACAGTTCCTGCGAGCTTTTTCTTTAGCACAGAAGTTTCGAAAACGTATAGTAATAATTAATTAGGCTTATGTAGACATAGTACGTACTCAATGTTTGCACTATTGACATAGTTTTTTTTAACGATCATTAAAAGTTACAAAGTCACAATTAAATTTTGTAAGGACGATCTTAGTTAAATATACGTCTAATTAGTAGGTAATAGTTTCGCGTTGTTTAAATTAGTTACGAGCAAAAATTACGATACATACAGGATATTCAATATTCTTCTGTACACACACAGGTTTGATATTAAAAGGGCAAAATACGGATAGAAATATCCTTATTATACCTACACATTTATAATACTCATTAGACTCGAAACTTTAAAAGTTTTTGTATTTTATTCACAAGGTGATGATGATGGTAATTATAAGTACCCAAAACCTCCAGATAGTGTCTTTAATTTTCAAGTAAAAAACTGTATCGAAATAGATAGATATGACGTAGGATAGGATGTATAATCATAATCAATCCTCAAGCAACTTTTAAAGTTAGATTCATACAAAATTGAGGTCATTTTTATTTAGAAGTATTTCAAGATAATTAATAAAAGGTAAAAGGTTTAAAAGTTTTAAGTGGAAGGATGTGAAAGGAGAGAACCGAACCAAACATTGTATTTACAGTTTTTGTCAGAGGGTTCACTTTTTCTTGGAACAGGAAATGATTCATGGATATGTGTACCATGGAACAGCGTTTTAAGTCTCATGAGTTATGATAAAAACAAGAAGGTGAAGAGGGTGACTTAGTGTCTAAGTTTTTAAGATGTAACTCCCAGATTTGATGGGGTAGTACAGTCAATAGGAGAGAGGAAAGTGGTTGATTTTTTGATTGTACAGAAATGATTGTTGTTACATGCTTCCTATTATTATTACCGCAATGCCATTTTCCTCTCTACCTGTTGCATTTACATGGCAATACGAGTTCAATAATCGAGTCGACAAAAATGATTAACGATGCTACACGGCAGTCGTCGTATCATATTTTTTTACATTATAAGATAACTGTGGGGGTGTTGTTTGGGTTGCATGTCACTCATACTCCCTTATACAATAAATTTTGATGTGTAATTTAATAGACTGATGCATATTTTTACATATCTATTATTAGCACCGTGCATTGTAATTGTGTCCTATAGGGCTCGTGACATAAACTCTGTGGTCCAACTAATTACAAGTACAGTTTTATTAGCTTTCTCTCTCTCTCTTAGCTACTCAATCCTTACGCAATCAATCAGGTGCATTTATTATCATTTTCAGGCTAAAAAGCTTCTGCAAATTTTGGTCGATTTCCTTCCGCTGATAATAGATAAGAACCGACACGACGACAAACCCTCTTCCTTTGTAATGTTTACCAAGTATTTGCATTTGTCTCACCTCGTCTTTCTAAAATTATCGTCAAACGGAGAAGGGCCTGCCTATTTACCGTGAACAAAGTCGTATGAGTGTGTGGAAGAAATGTAACAAAAATATATTAGTTTCCTCACAAAGAATGAGGTAACTTTGAAGGAATGAATGAGCAAGTTAAAGTATCTCTCTCTTGTCTGTGCACCAAAGGATTGATTGCAGGTTTCGGTAATTATCTATGTACATAAATAATTAAGAATATACCTACCTAACAAACATGCTTTTTTACGTTTATCACGGTTGTTACGGTGGTAATCATTGTGGCATACTTCGTGCCACTTTACTTTTATAGGTGACGAACACAGCGATATTTTTAATAACTCAATCCGTCATGTCATTTCATTTATTTACAGAAGCCTATTTATTATTATTGATGCACGATATGTCCGTCAATGTGTTCTTCTCCTCTCCAATTAGCTTTTTATTTGCGGGTTTGTCTTTACAATTTATCATCTTTTTTTATTGTTTCTTATACTTGTAAAACATTCTGATTCCAAACTAACTAACCTATCTAAAAGTCATGCGGTTTGTTGACAATTAGTATATACACAGACAGCTACCAAAATCTGCATCAAAAATATCCAGTCGAGAGGATCGGACATGAAATTTCTCACTTTTTTCATTTGTAGTTGATATCTGAATTGCAACAACGACGACGATCTGTACAATTATGCGATAAAATACAGGGTGAAACTTTAACTTTGTATAGTATTTCTTCCCGAAATCTGTATACTATCTATATAAATCTCGTAATACTTTTACGCAAGTGTCTTAGAGTACCCCAATAGATTTTATACAGCAATATAGCAGCAGCAACTATAGAACTTTTTATATTTCATAGGCCAATGTACGTACTGGAGTTGGAGTCTTGGGTGAATGTTTCTTATTTAGCCGTATTTGTAGGTGTAATTCTTATATATTTAATTAGAACAGTTCTGTCTTAAGTTTGGCTTATCTTGGACTTCTCATCTCTTGTGTAAAAGTCTTATATATTTTTTCTCAACATTCTTCTCAGGCTTGGACAAGTGAGAATGTAAAACTTTGACGTTGGTTTTGATTCATGTCTTTTCACTTTTAGATAACTTTTTAGATACTATCGCCACGCAAAAATGTTGAAATTGTAATTTATTCTTCTGAGGTTTTTCCCTCTCGTACCTCATGCTGTTCATGTTCACAGAGGGACTCATGAGAGATTTTTTGGTTGACATGTGTGTGGAACTTCAGACTTCAAAAATGTTCATTTCATGCGGATAAAGTATAAAAAGTGTCACACGTCAGTTCTAATTTTTTGACAAAGACTTTTTTCCGCTACTTTTAAATCGTTTTAGGGTAATTTTTTGCAATTCCCTTGCTTTCTATACCGCAATTACTTATGAGTGGACAGAGAAGCATTTTTTACAGTCTTTAAGCTAGAATCTTTAAAGACATGACACGTTGGGGATTTCATAGAATAACTTCTTTTTTTAGCATGACAAATTGTTAAGGACTGCTTACAAAGAGATCCAGGCATTATAGCTTGGGTGTGATTACACATAGATAACAACGTGTCTTACTGTTGCTGAGTCCACCAACATCCTTCAGTCAGACATACAGAGCCTTTGACTGCGGGTATTATAAGAATGTTGTAAATGGATGGAAGGTGTGAAGATTAACCCGCTGTTTCTTGACGGTTCGTCGGTCCCAGTCTCGTCACTTTTCTCTTTTCCACCATGTCGACCTGTCTTCTCAAATGATTTTTCCATTTCTTTTATTCCCACCTGCTTTGTGAACTCAGGCGATGATGATGATGATGAAGACACTTTCATCTTCTTCTTCTCCTTGGTTCGATTCACGCCAAGAAAAAAGTTGGATAACACGAAGGGTAAACTTGTTGGCATCCTCATCCTCTCTTCTGCCTCGTAGTTATTCACACATTTGATTTTCCTGCACAATAAAAAACGAGGCATTGTTGTAATAATCCTGTCAAAATACATAATGCAGCAACTTATCCGGTTATATATCATTTAAATGTCAACATTTCATTGGGGAACCAACACGTGCTTTGGATGAAATAACCAAACCAAGGAAGTCTTCATCTTTCTGCATAACATTACCCCTCATCATAACCTCCCTCATCCCTCCCTCCTGCGTTTCCATCTGCTTACATTTCCTTTCATTCGTTGTCCGTAGCCAATGCAATAAACATCATGCAAAATTGAAAACCAGCTAATTGAGATTTATAACGAGACACTACTTTTGAGGTGACCTCTTGTTATTTTATGCGTAAAACTATTTGGCTTTATGATGCTGATCCTGGTGCCCTCAATTGCACCGGACACTACATACTATCATGGAAGTGGAAAAGTCATTCTTCTTTCCTCTAAAATATTCAGAGCATAAACAGGAGAAAGTAAGAAGAAAACCCAGAGGCAACAAGGAGAAAGCAGAGGAAGAGGCAAGGAACCCCAACTTTCCTTTTGTGGGACAAAAAGAAAGGAAGAAAATGATATATAATACGCAATCCCACTCCACATGTTCCTTTATGAGTTACTGCAGTGCAGACATCATGATTTATTATTGAAGTAATTTTTGTCACATTCATAAATCTCTATTTCCCTTGCATAGTTTACCCCGTTTACCCTGTCAAAGTCCTGGGGTATACATTCTGACTACAAGATACGCAATCTCAATCCCCTCATTTGATACGAGATGTTGGAAGACTTTCATATTTTCTTCTTAGGGGGAGCTGGAGCTGAGAAAGAACAAAGAGAAAGTAAAAAAAGTGACTAGAATCTACGCCAAATTTTTATATAAAAAAATCCACAAAACTTGGCGCAACAGAGTTGTACTCCTTAATCCACCTACTTTATCCTCATATAAATACTAATGAAAATCAGAAAGTTAAGACCTGAATAACGGACGCATTTAGAGAGAGAGAGAGATATTAAAATTGCAGGGTAATTTATGCATCATCATTTAGACAATCCAAACAAATTGTAGTGTCGGGTCTTTTGCCAGCCTGTTTGATTCCCCTCATCATGCATCCTAATAGGTATATTGTTATTCAAAATGAGTTGAAAATGAGAGACGTTTATGATCACTATTATTACTGTTTTTATTGTTGGAAGAATGTATTGGAATTGGGTATCGTTTTCATATGGGTATCACATATCAGAAGATGCTATGCGGTTGTTGGATTGGATATGAAGACATTATTTTTTAGTGGATTTAGTATTCTGCATGTCTAAGTCAGAGAGAATGACTTCATCATCCATTACATTTGATTGCAAAGTAGTGAGAGAGAAGTGTTGGGATTAAAAAGAAGAAAAACTGACCGCTGGTAATGAGAAGGTAACAAAATAATGCCTTTTCTCGTCTTCTTCTTGACGGCAGATTGAGTTGTCATGATGATGAAAGCCAGTTCGTCAAAATAATTCAGAGGGTTGGATTGGAGGATGATGATAATGGGCAGGAGTGGTAGAAAGAAAGAACTTGTCTTCTTTTGCCACTTTTTACTTTCAGTCAGGGCTTTAACTAGTTAGCCTAGCCATGACCAAGTTGATACATTATGCATGGTCAAAAGAAAGAATTCATTCTTTGGGAGAGATGATGATATTTAAGGAATTTTCCTTGACTGGTTGGAATAATGGCTGAAGACAAGAGTCGTCGTCGTCACTCGTTCTTGTAACCACAATTTTATGCAACTTCATCATCATGAACTTTTTTAATCGTGGTCTATCATATCTTCTTGGGGAGAGTGAAATAGGGGTAGGGTGGTAGGCAGCCTTTCTTTTTAAAGTAATTTCTACTTTTCTTAAGAATACATGTTCGTCGGTGTAAAAGAAAAGAAAAGGGAAAAACAGAAAGAGAGTTCGAGTTGATGGGTTTGGAGGAAAACACCTTAATTCACTTCACTCGCTTACTTTACTTTATCCAAAAGTGTAGAAGAATAGAATGGCATAACACGTAATCATGATGCAACAACAAGTTGGCATGTGGGAACATCTCAATAAAATATCCACCTCGCCAAACTACTACGTGCCTAGTTTCACCTTAACCATATAATTATGAATTACTAGAGTCCACGATACCATGCCAAGAATCTGACGGCATATTTGCCTCTGAAAGAAAAAAGCCGTCTAAAAGTAGACATTCTCATCCAACTTCTTTTGCCATGCCACGTATCCAAGGTATATATCTTCATCATCTCTTCTGTGTGCATGTCATGGTATTAACCTCATAATTTTCCTAAGAAAGTGTAAGCAGAAAACAACCCCTCTCTCCTTTCCTCTCCTTAACCACGTCACTCCTCAATTTAATGCGTTGCAGTTTGTCATGATCAAAAACCAAACGGGTGAAATTTCATTTACTACATGAATGTGGCACAGCAGGGTTTGCACTTTGCACACACAGGAAATTCATAACTCTCCAATCTTCTTCGCTAATTGACCGGTGATTCTTATTTGATGTCATGAGCACGTAAAACGTAAACCAAGTTATTAAAGTTTTCACTTACCGAAACTGCTTATTAACAGCAAAGGAGAGGAGGAGAGGCCGATGAAATGGAAATGGAAATCCTGTGAGTTATTAGCTGTTTCATATCTTGTCTCATCTCATCGATAGTCCAGGATCTCACTTTAGTCCCAAGGTAGTATGATGGGTTTGGAGTTGTTGTTGTTAAGTCCTATTATTAATCCATCCTCAATTTCTTCTTGAGGTAGTTTGTGACCCTCCCTTTTCTCCCATCATCATCATCATCAGTGATATCCTCCTCCTTGGGTTCTTGGGAAATTCTTGGTATTAATTGAGCGGTGATTAACTGGCTAGAAGATGGCTCCTTGATGAAGTACTTTGTTGTTCGGAGTACACATAATTTGGCAGAGCAGTGGTAACTTTACTGCTTATTAAATTAAGTTGAAGAAAGTTTGACAAATGATGAAGATAATGAGAGAAATAGAAGAAGACTTGTAGTAGTTTTTGCATTAGTAACGGTAAGAGCAATCTCCTCAGAATGCAGGATGTTGTAGAAGTAGAAGAAGAGGCTTTTCAACTTCGAGTTGGTTGTTTCATAGTCGAAGGATCGTCAGGTCGTACGTCGGATTTGAGTTTGACAAATTCTTTGGCAACTTCATCATTGTTTCTTTGTGCCAGGATCCGCAGGATCGTCCAACCAGTTTCGTCCATCTGAATCCTCTTGCCCAATGAGAGCCAGCAGGCACAGGAGCCCTTTTCGCACGATTAAGACAAGTTTAGATGAGGCCATGTAAAATTGTGTTAGAATAATGGCTTACTTGTTCCATGATGTCTCTAAGCTGCATTACAGCCACGCCAACAAACCTGTCCTCTCGCCCAAAACAATAGTCCTTGACGCAAAAGTGAAGTTCGTAACAGTCCATGTGATCCTCATTTCCAACCGTGCTGTAATTCGCAGATTTTAAATGTTAGAAAAATTGATGCTCATAAAAAATAATTGAATTGATGTAACACAGCTAAATTGACTCTTTTGCCACATCTTATATCGGATAAGAAATGGGAGTCTGGGAGTTGAAAAGACTCAACTCTAATTAATTGCATCTTATGACATGAGCACTCTTTTTATCAGATTATATATCACCAACCCTGGTATATTTTATGTGCCAGACGGATTGATCATTTAATTTGAACCCTCTCATAACTGTCAACATCATCTCTATCATAATTAAGTTAATTGATTGATCAATGAGGAGACGAATGAACTTTTCATTTCTGATTCACCCTCCCTCATTGGCTTCGTGTCAATTTCCTTCACTCCTCATTTGTTTAACTGTTTGTAAACTATCATATCCTTTGCTCGTCGCTGACAACTTTGGAAGGAAAGAAATCCGGTTTTCTCTAAAACATTTTTTAAAGAGACAGATTTGCATAAGACTGTCCGTCCATCCTGTATAATTGCACATAATTTTAAACTTTTTGTCTCTTTGCAATTCTATAAAGTAATAGAGAATCTACTTATAATGAACTGGTTCATGTTTGCCACTATCAACAGAAATAATCTCTGAATTAAATTGCATTATGTAGATGAGGTGCGAACTCGTTTATAAACAAAGTAGGGACACACAATTGACTATTTAAGGAGCAGAGAGAAGAATAGAATGGAGAAAGTTGTGAAATGAAATTCTTTTTAAGTAATGCATTATTGAATTAGACAAAGCCATCATTTCACAACTTGAATGCCTGCCAATTAGATGAAACAAAAGGTCTTTGGTTGGTGAACTTACAAGATGAAGGTCTCATTATATTTGGGTGACATCGTTCCAGCCTTGGATTTAGTAGCTTGTTTTCGAGTCTTCTTGTCAGCCATGTGAGGACCGATGACGTTGATTTCCACGAACGGGCTAAACCTTCCAGTTGACTCTGGCCACTTGAGCTCATTAGCAGCCACGACTGTTGGAGTGCACACAAAACAAATGTAAGTCAAGTCACTTCATTTCCATTTCAGAGTCAAATTTATTTAATTCGATTTGACTTGATTTGATTTCAGGCTGGCCATAAAAGAAAGAGGCCAAAGCGAAAGGAGGGAGGAGGGACATTGGGTAAAGAAGAAAAATGAGAGTGGAATAAAAAAAAAGTCAGTGGATGAATGAAGGTAATAATCATCGGTTTCACTTGAATGCCTCATCAATTCATCCTTATTTCCATTTTACACATTTTATCGCACTGTGGTTTTGGTTTTGATTCGATTGGGCATGAAGAAGAATGGATTACTAACTACTCCCAGAAAGTAGTAATGGACGAAGAAGAAAGAAAAAACACTGCAATGCAGGGTCATATTGTATCTGGCTTTATTGCAAGAAAGGGCTTCACTTGACAGATATGGCGGAATGAATCTGGAGAAAGCCCAAGGAGAAGTTGTGGGAGCCAACAAAACACTCTTCTCCTTTATACTCCCAGTCCCTCAGCAGTTATCGTCCACACCATCAACACCAATGTCGTTAAGACGCATCGATTTACAACCAGTTCCTTCTTTTTTTCTCACTCTTCGTCTAAACCACAACAACAAGCAACAACAAACAGCTTCCATCCAAACAACTACTCTTCTTCTGCACAAAAAAGACCAAGACCAAACCAAAACCACACTGCGGGACACACATGCAACACATTATCTGGTTGAATATCAATGAATATCAAGAACAACTCTTTAAAAGTGGTCATAAGAGTCACTCTGTTTTTCTCTCGACTTGATTAAGTTTAGTTTAGTCCGAATGGCTAGGTTTCCTCAGGTAAGTGACTGGACGTCGATGATAAAAGTCAGGGGAAAAGTTGTTACTTTGCTAGATTAAATGTAACACTTCTTCTTGCATCGAGGCAACAAATTCATTAAGAGTTATTTAAATGTGGTTCACGAAGCGAATAAAAGAGGTGATGGGCATGCACTAATCTGAACCTGTAATTATGTCGGGCATCCAATCCACTGCCCATCCTATATGTTGATGATGGAGAAATGCGTTCGTTCTTTTAGACAATCGATATCGACGGAGCACTTTGTTTAGTTAGCCTGAAATATGTGTATCACTAATGGCTATTACTACCGGTCTCTGCAACAACAAAAAATTCTCATGAAATAAATGAGTTACACTTTCGATTAGACGCGTAAATCAAGACGAGAGGAAGGAATGAATGCGCATTATTAAGATATCAAAAAATGCCCTCTCTACAATCTTATTACTTTTACTGCCCTTTGCTTTGGGATCACTTTTCCCTCGCCTTTGCGTAATGAACGTGATCTTCTGCGGTCGGTCACTCCCACCTTTGAATGAAATGTCTTTATAACTCAAGGAGAGTTCGCATTGTTCATTTCTCTGAATCAGTCTCATAAAATATCTTCAATATAAATTGTGAATCACTTCTAATTACGCAGGTATCTAAAGTGCATTTTGATTCTTTGAGCTTGAGGATCATGATGAGCTTATTTAAATTGCATGCAGGAAAGATTCTACCGCGATATGGGAATGACCTGTGGCTATACAACTACAAGTGTTCATCTCAAAGGCATTCGAATGATTATGTTGAAGATTGTAAAATGAAATGCACTGTCTTCATCGAAGAAAAAAATTGAAAATGAGGGGTCACGATGCACGATAAACTTTCGACGTAGAAAGTTTGAAAAACGTCGCAAAACTTTTAACTTCCCCGTCATAGTTTTTAAGGTATACGTCCATGGAATTCAGATAACCTCCAAGAACAAAAGAGGAGGGGAGGGAAATGGAAAGTAGGGATGAATAAAGGCTACTTTGCGAGTCGCATGTATTGGATGTACTCACGTTTGACAGTTATCTTATGTTCCCCAGTCCCAGGATGGGTTTGAAGGTCCACTTGAACTGAAAGTTCTCCAACAGATCCTTCCTCAGCAGTTGGTAAATCTATAGTAAAAGTTATAAAATTTAAACATGACATGAGATCAGGTCCGTATCATCATTCCAAAAACAAAACTTTCCCAGCTTTAGTCTCTTACAGCTACGCTTTTTGTTTCGCTTTCACTATAGATTAATCTCTACACTTACTTTTATACGTTAACCTAGAGTTATGTTACGCTAGGACAAAACTAATTCCGTTTTTCAGAGGAGGCAGCGAAGGGAAAAGTCTCCTTCCTTCCTGTTGGACTTTTACTTTCACTTTCCCTCCCCTCACTCTCAAAAAGAGACACATTTGCAATCTAAATCAACTACGGAGCAAACAGGTACACACACTTTCACTTTGTTATAATCCTCGGTTAGAATTTTCTAACCCTACCTTCTTAAATTATTTATTTACCACTACTCAATCCCTCTACTCTACTTCCCACACTGTTTTTGAGTTAGTCAGTATACAAAATCATGCAAAGCCTGCATTCAACAACGATAAATCATCCCCCAAGCGAGTACAAGTATATATTTGGCACAACACATTTGACAAATACACTTCGCATATATGAAAGATAGATAGGAAGCTCATGTTATAAGCAATTCGAACAACTGCTTCTACAAAAATCATTGAAAACTTTGACGACTTGTTACCTTTCCCCATGTCTCTAGGCTTCTGAAACCCAGGTTCGTCCGACTCATCGTCATGGTCAAGTGTTAAAGCTCTTGTGCGAAGTGTCTTTTTATCGTTGAGTGGGACTATACGAAAGAAAGAATGGAAAAACACGGATATATGAACAACAGCACATTCACAAATCAACAATAAATAGATATGTTAATCTACATAAATTATTACGTTACAAAATAAGATAGTAGTAAGTAAAAAGAAGGAGAAATGACATTGATTAATATACGCGCAAGTTCAACATTATGAGATCAAAAGGTGTAAGCCCAGATAGATTAGTTATTATTATCAGGCGAACAAAACATGGATTAAGTAAAGTAGTAAACGCAAACATTCACAAGTTAAGTGCAATCACCATAAATATATTGAATTTCAAACGTTGGCTCAAAATCCCTTTAACTCTTCAAAGAAGTTTCTGCTCTCAGTTTATTAGGTAAGATTAACACAAAGGAACCGATATCTCCCAAGAAGCAGTCGGAGAAAATTATTGGAAAAGAAAAGGGGAAGTCATTGAATGATGAAATTGAAATTGAATTGTCAGCTATTTCCATTCTGTCCCACACTCTTGGATTGAATAAGAACTGCTTTAAGATGTAAGTTAAGCAAGATACAAGGACTGAGCATAAGGATTTGAGAAGACTTTTCACTTTAGAAATTTAAATTATTCCTAAAAATTGGAAGGATCATCATTTTCTCTCACACCCCCTCTTCCTCTATCTCATTTACATTTTTCTCGTTCAGAAGAAGAATTCCTGCTTCTTCACACTTGCTTTATACTCTTAAGTCGCTTTCTCTTGATTCAAGTGCAGTCTTTATTGTGCAGTGTCACCTCTTTTGTCAATGTCAACTTTTCAATTCTGGTGCAAGTCAGGGAACACATTGTCATTTGCCCTTGCATTCGTTGCATTCAAATTACAACTATTACGAATTACGACCACTACAAACACACGAGACACGAGCCTGAGTTTTCTAATTTGATAAATAGGAACTGATATCGCACTGCCAGACTAGACATGTCCTTTCAGGATTACTCCTGCGAGGGGAGACCGGAAAAGGAGAGGTGGTGAGTGTTCTTCTGGTGCAGTAATGAAGAAGAAGGAAAAAGTAAAAAAAAAAGTTTGGATGATGATGACGACGAGGATAGTAGTGGCAGTGGCCAAATGTAGTTGATGCACTTTTCATGTTTTTTCCAACCCTCTTCTCTTCGTCGTCTCTTTTTTTTTTAACAAAGTCGTGCACATACTCTATTTTCATTTAGTCAATTCCAACTTCCTTACTATCATTTCATTTCTTTTTTAAAGCGCCCTCCTCTTCACTTCAGTTAGTTCCGTTTCTCTGGTCTTTTTCCTTTCCTGGCAGTGTCAAAAACCATATCAATGCCCTGGTTGGTATCAATAACAGAAGAACTTTCACGCAAGGCGGAAGCAGGTTGTTCATAGTAACTAACTTTTGGTGCCATGGAAGGAAGCATTGTAATGCAAAACAATGTTGATGCTAACTCGTCGTCAAGAGAAGACTTTGTCGGTTTCCACTTCCACTGATATAGGATCTACCCTCATTGCCACCCTTGTCAGAATTAGAAGAAAGAGCGTGATCCTAGTTTTTCTGACGGTTTTTAAACGAGAAAACTTTACTCTTTTGTTTTCATTAATTTGATCCTCCTTCATATTGTCAAGCTAATAGTTCATCAGCCCTTGATTAAACCCAGCCCCAGACCAAGTTTCCGAGGATGAAGAGAGTGAAAAGTCAAAAGCAAAAAGGAAGTCATTGTCTACCAGAATTCCCTTCTCTAAGAGAGCAGACAATGAAAAGAGAGTCAAGAAGGAGAAAGTTGGAGGTTTTTAAATGCTACAATATTTCCTACAAAAATGACACAGATGAGACCATTACCTTGTTCACGTAACAATAAAAACAAAACCGGAGTAGACATTTTTGGTTTTAATACTTCCCATAAATTAAAACCAGGTTTTTAAAAAGAAAATTATACACGCCATACAACTTTTCCTTGAATTTCATTTCATGTCACCTTCTCAAGTCAAAAATGAGATATGGTTATTGTGATGGACAAAACTAGATCAGCAACACTCGCATTCCAGGGGGGCTTGAGAAAGAATGACTATAACCCGATGATACGACGAACCTCCAGTCCTTGTGTCGCAGAACTCATCAAAAAATTTCAAAGCAGCGTGACGTCTTTTGGAATGCTTCATCAATGCATGCAGAAGTGCGTATCTGCATGTCATGAATTTTCATACTGCCATCATCATCAAATGTAAAATATATAAAACAGGTTTCCTGTAATTCCTTGCCCTTTTTAGTTCCTATTTTGCATGATCCCAGCTTATGTTGTAGGGTTCTTGCATAATATAATGATAATTCAGCTCATGATTTTTTTTGCGTTCGGAAATAAATTGAAGAAATTGAATAAATCTAGGTTTGTTGCACAAGAAAAATAAAAAACTCAGGATTATGCTTTACAAAAAAATGTCTAGGATTCTCATCAAAATGTACAAAAACGGTAAACAGCAATAATAAACGGGATAAACAATAAATTTGTACAAAATAAAAATTGTCTGTGCCCCCAATCCCAAAAACAGGCTTCTCATTTTCCAACCCAGGAAAAAGTTACACAACAACACAAAACGTGACTAATTTTTTGCAACAATGAAGATGAAGAAGCATCGACATGAGCCAAGTCAACTAACAGTCAGTCAAAACCTAAAGAAAAGCAGTTGATGGATGCTTGAGATAATCAATAGTTATTACTCAATATAATTTTTTCTTTTAAAAGCTTAGGAAAATATTATGTCCACACTCTGCAAAAGAAAAGCCAGACAACGTTGGAACAATTACACTCACTTCCCAAGAACCAAAAATGCAATAAACAACCGCATTCAGGTCGTCACAATGCCCCAACAACGGATAAAAAATTAACATTGGCAGCTGACACAACCCAAGCATTCTTCCTGGATCTGGTTTGAATTCACGTCCTGACATTAATAAATGGTTGTTGAGCCCTTTCACACGCATACACTATTTGAATGTCAATTAGAACGTTTTTTTGTAGAGCAATCCAATGTGCAATGGGGCAGAACAACAACAACTACTGCAACCATGCGATGAATTTATGTCGGTTGTCCAGCAGTCTGTAAAATTACGAAAGCAGAGAAAAAAAGAACAGATACGTGGTTTGATTGACTTTGATACGCAACCACCTACACTACCAAAGGTTACTCTTGCTCTCATTACTCAAACCTCCAATTCCATTACTTATTTTACACACAAACGCATGACAGAGCTGGTGATAAGACGTCATTAAAAGTTTTTTGAACAGTCCGTGACAATGAAACTTAAACTCCAGAGTCAAAGACAAAGACAGGCATAAAAATGAAACACGTGCTGACACACAATTGACATTTCAATTGGCAATCGTCATTAAAAGTTAGACAACTGCACAGTTTACATTTACACGAATGAATGAATGGCAGGGCTGTATTCCATTAATCAATCCAAATCCAGCCACTCTCAAATCCTTCCCTTTTCCCACTTTCTTTAACTAAGGCTGGTTAACTTCTAGTAATTATTATAAAGCGGCCCCAAAAATATGTTAAATTGGATTCCATACCTTGAGTTGTCTGGGATGTGACAAAAGTCTTAATGAGAGCATCCGTGGTTTGAGTATACAAGGATAAGGCATATCGTAATGACTGGAGTTCCGGAGATTTCTCCAAGAAACTTTTCTTGAGTCCGTTCCCACTCGCGTGGAAATATTGTTTGATGGTGTCCAGAGCTTGTTCTAGGACAAGACATTGTTTGGGTGATAAGTACTTGTCTTGTTCCTGTGTAAAGTAATAAAAAAGATAGTATTAGCAAAGAGTATGCTTTTGGATCAGATTCTGTCTCATACAATGACTCCACTGATTGCTGATTTCACATCCTGCTTTGATGTAATATTTCCAGCTTGGAAAAGCTTTCCCATGTTTTGCATTGTTGCAGATGTATTTGGCATCTCCATCATTTTCTTCGCACCGCTCGTCAGACTTTTCAACATCATCTACAAGAGAAAAGACATGAGAATAATTTTTGTGGTGAAGAGCATTTTTATGTCATGATTATTGGGAAGAAGACAAGTATTGAATACAAAAACTTTTTTGATA
>JAQIWU010000457.1:0-26069 GCA_034696445.1 Isotomiella minor
CTCTCTGGTTGCAAAAATGTACAAAACTAGAAGCTTGATGATGATACTTGTTCGGAACTAAAACCAAGACGTATGAGATGTCTGTGCGGTGCGTTATCTCTTATCATCATGAAACTTTAATACAGGTCGAGAGATTTTGCATAATTTGATAGACGATATGCAAATTAATATGACTCACCTCGAAAGACTTGTCCGGAACCAAATATCCCATTTTCAAAGAAAGTAATTATTTTCTTTTTTGACCATGAACAAATAATGAACAACCTTTGCCTCACTTTTTCCTACTGAACTTTTTCCTTGTTGACTTGGAACCTATATAAGATACCTTGCAAGTATAGTCTCTGAACACAAGTTCACTGACTGAGTGCCTTATTTTGTAAGAGACTTGGACTTATATTATAGTCGTAGTCATCTCGCCTTCTTTCGTTGCAATGATCATTAACGGTTCTTTCCTTTAATAACGGAAAGTTTAGAGGACGACGAAGGGAAGGAAGGAATCCTTTTGTCCCTTTTATATATCGAAAGTAGGCCATGCCCTGACAAAAAGGTTCTTTTTAGTCTATGGGGTAAAACAAAATAAGACAACAAATCCAAACTCCTTCCAAACTGTCTAAATGAATGAGTTCTTTTCTTGTGATCAAAAAAGAACAGAGAGCTGCAAATATCCTCTGAATTAAAACTATGTTTCTCAAAAAAAAACGGACAATCTTCTTTGAAACAATTGCATTTTGATTGATTGAGGATGAGATGAGACATGGCGATTCCAAAAGTGCAGAAGAAAAAATGCATGAATACGGCTTCAAGAGGCAGAGTGAGACGATACAATTCCACACCAGCAGCTGGAGTTTGAGAGGTTTGTGAAGGTGAAGTGAAGAAAGTGAACAGACTTTGCTTTCGTTCATTTTTTTAACAAAAAAGCTTTTAATTTTGAGACCTTGGGTGGGGGGATGTCCCTTCTTGTCGTCGCTTCAAAAGCTGGTGGCAGGTTATGTGGGTCTAGTCATCATCATCCTGTCGTCTTCCTTCGGAATGTGACTCTAAGGTCAGGAGGTGTAAAAAAAGTAAGACACTTTTTATAAACCGAAAAAAGTTTTACTAAAGATAAGCTCCCCCTGTTTTTAATCATGATGATAAGACGTCTGGCTTATTATTATGGGGCGAACGACGAGGGTTTGGAACAGCAGAGTCTCCTCTTCTCAAGGCCGGTGGTGGTGGTGGGGGACCCCTTCATGTTCCAGTGACCATGTTGACACCGGACGAACTCGTCATGAAGGAAACAGGCAAGTCCTTTTATGGTTACCTTCTGCTTATCCAATCAAGCCTCTGGTCCATGTATCTTATAGCACGTCTGTTTTTGTCATAGTTTCCAAACTGGCCAAGGAAAAGATAGCCCCACTCGTTGGGAAGATGGATCGTGAGGGCAAGACTGATCCCAGCGTGATTGAGGCACTATTCGACAATGGGGTAAGGTCATATCAAACCAACTGTCTAAAATGTAACTGATTGTTATTGTCGTGTGAATAGTTGATGGGGGTAGAGATAGATCCAGAGTATGGGGGCAGTGGGGCCTCTTTCGGCTCCTCCATCGTCGTCATAGAAGAACTCGCCAAGGTGGACCCAGGGATCTCCGTCATTTGTGACATACAGAACACCCTTATCAACACCCTCATCTCTGAGTTGGGGACGCCGAATCAAAAGGCAAAGTACCTGCCCCTTCTGGCAACATCCATGGTGTGTAAATAATCTCTTCTCTGTTCCCATGCCAACACTAAAAAATACATTATGGTACTTTATTATTTAGTTGGGGAGCTTTTGCCTCTCTGAGCCGGAGTCGGGATCTGACGCTTTTGCCCTGAGGACAAGGGCGGATAAGGACGGAGACGAGTACGTTCTAAACGGGTCGAAAATGTGGATCTCGACGGCGGATTTGTCAGGAATATTTTTAGTCATGGCGAATGTTGACCTCTCCAAGGTATAGGACTAGAACTTTTATTAAGCCTCCCCGCGGTTGTAGTTATAGTCACCAAGGCTTTTTATGCAATGTTTTTAGGGCTACAAGGGCATCACATGCTTCATAGTAGAGAAGGCCATGCGAGGTTTTTCAGTAGGGAAGAAAGAGGACAAACTTGGGATTCGTTCCTCGACCACGTGCGCAGTACACTTTGACAACGTTCGAGTAAGTAAACCCTTCAATTTCATATAATTTTAAGCTTAATTGACTTGATCTGAACCTACAACCCAGGTCCCCTCATCCAACATCCTCGGAGAGGTGGGGAAGGGGTACAAGTACGCAATTGAGATGCTAAACGGGGGCCGAATCGGGGTTGGAGCGCAGATGTTGGGGTTGGCGCAAGGATGCTTTGACGCCACGGTTCCCTACACGCTACAGAGGAAGCAGTTTGGACAACGTATCTTTGACTTTCAGGTAAGGTACTATGCAGTTTTAGCAAACCAGACTTTAAAAATATTTGATTTCCCTACGTATACAGTCGATGCAGCATCAGATTTCAAGAGTAGCAACGCAGATCGAGTGCGCCCGGCTCCTGGTGTATAACGCGGCTCGACTCAAGGAAGCAGGCCTTCCTTTCGTAAGTTTTCTCTTGAAAGTTTTGTTAATACAATATATTTATATATTATTGTTTCAGGTCAAAGAGGCTGCGATGTCAAAGTACTACGCAGCAGGTAAGTACTATAAACTCCCACTCATTTGATTTGGTGTGGTACGGTACCTAAATAAATACGTTGTAATATGTAGAGTGTGCCACGGAGACGACGTCCAAGTGCATGGAGTGGATGGGCGGGGTAGGGTTCACGAAGGACTACCCCATCGAAAAGTACTTCCGAGACTGCAAAATTGGGTGCATCTACGAAGGCACGACCAACATCCAGCTAAACACGATTGCCAAGTATCTTGACAAGGAGTACACCAACTTCCTCTAAAAAAAACAAATCTCTAGTGTGAGTGTCTAGCCTTTAGACCATAACATCAGAAATAAGCTTTAAATCATGACAAGAAAACTACTAACTATTGTAAGACAAACAAGTCAATAAAGTGCATATATATTTTTTTTGTTCTCTTATGAAAATTGTATGAAATGGAACTGGCTTTAAAAAGTGGATGATTTGATTGAGAAACATGTTTCATGTGGGAATATAAAGTTAATTGAGACGGAGTTTAATGAACGAACGACGCATATTTTAGTACTCGAACAAGGAAAATCCATTAGGGACCATTCTTAAATGACGATAGTCTAAAAAATTAAGACTTACTAAGGGCCCCTTTTTCACACTAAGGACGTAAGGGACTTTTGGTAAGGTTATGATGACGATAAGACGGTATTTCTACAAGCTCCCTTACATCCAATGTGGCATTGCACTTTTGCCAAATACAACAAAATCTCACTCAACGCACTCGCTCTCCTTCACTCGTTCGTGCAAAACACACGATCCCATTCAAACAAATTCTCATCATCATCAGTCCATCCAACTGGAAAAATGCAAACAAAGCAATTTTTGCTGTTATTTTTGCACACAAAGAAATAACTTTTAACTTCGTATCAATCCATTATCTATTGTGTTTGTATGGACAAATTTTTAAGTGCTGACAGTGCTGAGGAGGTGGATTATTGATTTGATTTCGAGGGAAACTCCACAATTTGGAAAAGTGTGAAAAAAAGACGTTTTCAAAAAAGTGAAATATCTCTGAAGATGAATGCCAACGTCGTCAACGTCCTCAACTGGTCCAAGCCCACCAAGTCCATCGCGGTCCTTCTCACCGTCAATTTCGTCCTCTGGTACGTACAAAGAAAAGACCTTCTTTCTAAGCTTTTTCTAATTTTGTTTTCTGTGTAGGACGTTGATAAGGCAACGACCCTTCTTCGTCCTCCCCATTGGCCTTCTGGTCTGGTACTGTCGACAGTTGTGGAGGCATCGAATCAGGCCCGAGGTAAAAAAAGACTTTTATAAGATTCTCAATGTAAGGGACACCTTGACATCTCTGGATTTGATCTGTTTGTTTAGGTCCTTGTGGATCCACCGGACGTGGAGGAGTGGATCTCCTTGTCCACCTACGATCTCCAACAAGTCGCCTCCAACTTCTTCCTCGACCTTTTCAACCAGTGGCTCCAACTGAGGGAGGACAATCATCTCATGGTGAGTCAATTGTCATCGTCATGAGGGACTTTTCAATAAGAAGGCGCATATTTCATTTTTTGGCTCTATTTTTAGTTGTTGTTTGCTAACACAGCAGCTTTTAAATTGCGTCATTGTGAGAAGAAGCAGAGTGAGAAAATTCTATTCAGTGACTTTCTATTCCTATTGGACACGTGCCAACCAGTTGCATATATTTACTTAGTATTTGTCGTCTTTTTTTGTCACAGAGATGCACTTTTGGTATTGCCATGCCAAAGTCATTGAGCTGGTGATAATGACAGTAATGACACTCGCACCTCGGCCATTGCCTTAATCTTAATCAATGTCAAATGTCAATGCGATCTCTAAATTGGCTTTTATTTGTTTTGTTGTAGTGGACGATTGGGACCTGTACGGGATGGATCATTTTGGCTAAAATTGGAATGGAAATGGAATTCTTGACCCTCCTTTTCATCCTCGCCAATGCAGCTTTCATCATTTACCCAGCCCTGGACCATTTGCCCAAATTCGCATTTGCATCTGGCAGCTCAGTCAACGTCGTTGGAGAAGAAGACTTAATGGAAATTTCTCCACCGTCAACGCCCTTATCATCCGCCCCTCGTATGTTGTCTTTGTTATGTCAACTCATGTTTTGGTAGTAACAACAAGTAACAGTTCGATTTTGGCACTTGTTAGGTCGTGATCAAGAAGAGTCAGTGTTACCAGGGCCAGAACCAGTCCTGGTCGGCTCTCCTCCTCAAACTACCTCACAGTCCTTCTATGGCTTCTACGAAGGGATGCTCACCCGCTCCATGGCATCAACTGCCTTGAAGACCATGTCAAGTTCAGTCGCTGCTTTCAACATTGGAGGTCCGGTATCTTCAATTACAGCAGCAGCCATCGCCACTCTGACCGAGTGTCAGGAAGAAGGTGGCGGTGATGACAGTAGTAGTAGTGCAGCTAGAGAATCCCTGTCTCCAGCAGTGTCTCAAATGCCAGACCATGATCTGATAGACTCAGATCCAGAAGATGATTTCTTATTCGACGCCAAACACTTTGACAAGTCCTCATCCTCTACCAGCGTCTCAAACTCGTTCGAGATTATAGAAGATGATGACAACGACTTGTAGTAGTCCTTATAATCACCAAATAATTGTGCAAATAGTCAGTTAAATCTACAAACAAACAGTCATACCGCTTAATAATACGTAACATGACACGTGCTACTTGTAGTCACTACTTATATATGTATACGTCTACCGAAATTTCAATTTGTATTTGTATTGTTCCTTCTCAGTATAATAGTTCTCTTCTCAAGTTGTATTTATATATAGACAAAAAAGCAGAGATGAGAGAGAGGCTAATTTTATTATTCAGATACAAAGATTCTGTATGTTTCCGAATTACAATCAGGGTGGCTATTATATTTACAAATTAAATGCAAATTCAATTATTCTCTACCCTAAAGTTGGCTATATTTACACACATCTTTTTCAAAAACAAAACGTTTGATATCACAAAACTTAACTCGGGTTTATCCATAACTAATTTAATTTAGCTATGTTTGAAAGCAGCAAAATAGACAATCGTGTAGTTGATAATGCAACAGATTTACCTGAGAATGTATTAGTATATAAAACAGCATAGGTTTTTAGGGTTTGTGTAGTTTGGTTTGGTTTTGGTTTACAAAACGATGGGCAATTAGGAAGGTATGTAATGTAACGAACACGGTCACCACAACAACAAGAGACCATATAAGACTAGATGCTACAATACACAAAAAAAGTGTGTGTGTGTTACCAAACACTGCACTTAACCACGGGATTCATAGGAGCTCCCAAGGGACAAGAGAAGGCCTGAGAAAAGTCGATGGAGTTTGAGAGGGGACCAAGGACACGGATGGGGGCAGGAGAGTGAACCGCAGAGCGGATCTTTGAGAGAAGGTCTTCAGGACGCATGGACCCACACCAGATTTGGGCATAGTTGAGAAAGAAGTACTGGTCATGAGTCATCCACTCTAGGCCAGGTAGGAGGGGTTCAGGGCCGTGAGCCTTTTCCCACTTCTTAAATGCCTACACATAATTTCAAATTACTATAATAAGGTAGCCTAGTAAGTGAATTTCATACCCGATATGCTTGCTTCAGACCCCCATTATCCGCAATGTTCTCCCCCTGCGTCATGCGTCCATTGATGATGTGGGCGTCTATCCTGTAGGACGAGTACTGGTCAACGATGCACTGCGTCTGCTCACGGAACTCTTTGATTGTCTCGTTGTTCCACCACTCCTTCATGTTCCCGTCCTTGTCGTACTGTCGCCCTATGCCATGGCAACCAAAAAAGTCACAATTATCCCCTTCATCATTATCTCTCGTAACGTACCTTTGTCATCGAAACCATGCGTAATTTCATGTCCTTTACAAGAAAAAGAGAAGAAAGTAAGTAACAGAAGGAAGATATTATTACTCAATTAGATTACCTATAACGACTCCAATTCCACCGTAATTGAGGGACTTGGGGAAGTCTTGACTGTAAAAACTTGGTTGTAGGATTCCAGCAGGAAACACTATATAAGAATGCTATCATTATAAACACCTCTATTTAGAGATCCACTCAGCTCACCAATATTATTTTTATTGGGGTCGTAAAAAGCATTTACAACGGCAGGAGGTTCCGTGGTCCACCTCTCCTTGTCCACGGGCTTCCGGAGGAGTGCGATGGCCTGCTCTGCCCTCCAACGACCCATCCCTATCACGTTCCCAAGGAACTCTGACCGGGACACGTTCAGCTACTCAAAAATTAAGGAACAAACGTTGGGGCACCCTGAGAAAAGCACTTGACTTGACTTACGTCGCTATACTCTTTGTTTAGTTCGTGGGGCACTGTGAGATAGTCAGGATAGCCGATACGTTCATTCATCCGCACGGCCTTCTCCTTGGCGACCAACCGCGTCTCCCCGTCCATCCAGTGAATGTGGTCTAAAAGCTCGATAAAAGCCTCACGAATATTTCCAATCATCTCCTGAGCCGTCTCCTGTATGAAAATGAAAATGAAATTACATTACACACACACAAGAAGTAATCGAAAAAAACAAAGTTGCAATTTGACAAAAGCCATAAAGCAATCTTGCTTTCACTTTATTAAGAAAGCAGAGAGAGAGGGTCACGTAGTGCAGTTGGGATGGGATGAATGTCACCATTATCAAGGGAAGGATACCAAAGTCCGTTAGTGAAAAATTCATATGCCAACAAAACAAAGGAACGTAAGGAATGTATAAAGAGAAAGTAAATGTTTGGTTATCTGGAGTGGATTTGAGAACACTTTCTTTGCTCAATCTCTCATTTTACCCCTGAGAGTCATTTAGAAGAACAACACGACTTTCCATTACTGTTTACGGTATGGTGTGTGTGTCTTATTCTTTAATCTTTTAGCCTCTTGGACATCGACATGGCGTTGTGTTGTGGAACAAATCGACCATGTGCAAAAAAAAGATATAAAATGTGCAATTTGGAATATTAGCATCTTGGGGCTTCTCTTATATGTTTTACACTTGAGCTACAATGTACAAAGAATGCTTTACATTTTCAAAAACTTTCTTCTTCTGCACAAAACTTTGTCGACCTTGCCATACATATTCTATGGTCCATTGTACCATAAAAAAAGGAATTTATCGTAGTACCACCACAAATATTATGCAAGTTTGAAAAGTCATGTTCAGACTCCATTGATTTCCCTATGACGTATAGAAGGAACCCATTCATTCAGGTCAGGAGTTAAGTTATGAAATCGACGTACAAGAAGAAAGGATCTCAATTTCCTCCTCGCGAGAATGCTCGTTAAAACAGAACAGGATGGACATAAAATCCTGATAGACAGAGTCACTTTTGAGGGTGAAAAATTCGCCATATCAATGCCACACTTGACGAGCAGGAAGTTTCAAAGCTTTCTCATAAATTCATCCTGTCTGTGATGAGTTTTCCTTCCTTATCCTCTATGCATGCTTATCTTTATTTGGCGAGACTTTTATATAATATCAATATCTCTGACCTTGGCAGAAGGGTCGAAATTATCCCGTATGAAAAGTGCTCCCACAGCCATGCCCAACTTCTTATTCGTCCACTCCACGCACTGCTGCCACCGGATCCTCTCCAACGTCACGCCCATGAGGACTTGGCGAAACTCTATCTTTGCCTCTTGAAACTTGTCCACGAGGTAGATTGTGAGATCCATGAGCACCCTCCAAACCACATAGTTCTGGACCTAAAAAGGGTCCTTTGTTTACTGGGGCAAGTTGAGACAAAGATAGAGACTTAAGACTTACAACTCTCGGTGGCGTCTTTTTTAGGATGACCGCCATGTCTTTGAGGTAAGGGAAGGCGTAGGACACGATGGGCTCATCGGGGTCAGGTTCCGTCTGAAGGAAGGCCTGAAGGTACTCCGTCCAATTGAACTCTGGGATCTCTCTTTGGAGGGAGGCAAGGGAGAATTTACGGTAGATTGCACTCGTGTCCTGACGGTCGACCTCAGGGATGGACACCTATAGAAAAGCGTCTCGCATACTAACTAACTTGGTTAGTTAACCATATTCCATACATTGGCAAGGGCGATTTCAAAGTCCAGAACCTCCTTGAACTCCTCGAAAGCCACGTGAAAGGAGGCATTGAAGAGGGTGGATAGATCTGTCATGTAGAGGTGGTAGGCCCTCAACTCCTTTGACTCATTCAAGAAATAGTCTCTGGAAGGAAGGCCAAGCTGCATTTGATCTACCTAAAACAAAATTGAATTAACCCAAGCCAACATTTTATGTCCATCGTCAATAGAGTTATAAATAACTCATCATCAATCATGAATGACTGAATGAATGGTTCATTGACAAGCTTTGGTTAATGTAAACGATGTTGACTTCGATTCCGCTTCCTAATATTTGATTAGCTTTGATTTGATTAGCTTAATTAATGACTCATTGATTCATTCAATTATAGACCTTCACAGAAAGTTGTTGCTTGTAATTAATTAACAACCTTCCTCATCTTTGCTAACTCAATTAACTTCATACTTGCCTGGATAATGTTGTTAGAGGAGTTCTTGTCATCCGGGGAGATCCAAATGTACGTCAGGAACCCCATGTCCAGCTCATAACTTATCCTGCCTTTCAACAACATGAGACTGGTAATATACACACACCTTAGAGGTCTTTTCTTATCTTTTTTTAGGACGTACCGATGAGGGTCTCCACAGACAATTTGGGGCTCCAATTCGCCCCACTCACGACAGGCCACCCTCCAATGCTCTCCAGAAAGGAGATGATGGGGCTGAGACCCACCTCCCGTATCCTACCTATACAAAGTGTTAATGTATCTATCTAAGGTCCCTCTGGAGGTTTACTTAAAACTTACTGAGATTCATGCATGAGACGTAGAAATCCTTTGCTTTGAGTGTCGCGTCCGAATCCAGCTCACCCCTAGGTTCTTCCAGGAGCTCTATATAAATTGGTTTAAAAAATAAAACTCTTGTTTTTAAAGTGCTTTTTCAAGTCAAAAAGAAATGAAATACCCTTAAGAATGAGTTGTATTTGGTCGGACAGGACTTCGAATCTGGAGATGGAGGCTCTGTCCTCTGGGATTAAGTGCTTCAATTCAAAGATCAAAAAAGATAGACACACACAATACGAAAATGCCATGTATCATATACCCTCTTGTTCCAGTTGCCACAAGCAAAGAGGAAAAAGTCGTCGCAGGGATTAGTCGACGTGTTTATTGCCTCCAACAATGACGCTGCTATATAATACAAGACAGAAGAGAAAGCCAACTTTCACTTTTCACTTTTCATCAAAGGAAAAAGTCAAGTCCAAAACCATTATACCTGTTCGTACGCATGAGGCTGTGAGGCAAATTTTCTTGTGCCCTGAAAGAAAGAAAGAAGGAACGTAAGACTTTCTCCACACACCAAAAAACTTGTCACTCTTTATTACTTTTGCACGTCGTTATCCATTACAACCACTACATAACATACACACACATCAAATGAAATGAAAGTGAAAGAAAGAAAGAAAGAAAGAGAAGGTCTTTCTAAAGAAAAGAGAAAGTCGCTTCTTCTTTTCTTATAGGAAATTGAAATTAGGGAAGAAAGAGTCAGAGTGTATGTGCTGATGATGATGTGATGCGATAAATAAATGAGATCAAATTGTCACCCAAATCTTCCCTTCTCAGAGAAGAAGATGAGACTCAGTTTCTGTTTATCCAAAGGAAATTGACTTTCTCTCCCTTACAAAAGAAAATTGGTTTGTAATAGCCCAATTTTCGAAGGCCAATAAGTAAAGTATTATCCTTCTTTCTCTTTTAAGCATAGTAGGGAATTTTGACTTTGTGACTACCGTGGAGCTGGATGGCGAGGAGGACGGCGACCCCAACGGCGACGAGGGCACATATGGAGGTGGTAATGATAAGGAGATTTTTCGAACCCCGACCACCTCCTCGTCCATGTTTGGTGATGGAACATGATGAAGGGGATGTCGTCGTCGTCGTTCCATCAGCAGCAGCAGTGGTCACCAGAACACAATTGACTCCTTTGTCCATCTCTCTTTTAATGAGCTGTCTCAACTTGCCCCATCATCTCCACACTTTTTTTTACGTCTTATCTTCGCCACCGTCAATAGTTCTTGGTACAAGACACATTATTATGCTTATAACAGTTCAGTTAAGGACACATGATGTAGACAGAGAGGCTAGGACGAGGAGAGAGAGATATTTCAGAGGACCTTTCACTCTGCCCGTCGCACTTTCACTGGTGTCTTTCCCGTCTCGTCTTGTCTTCTTAAAAGAAGAGAAGCCTCAAAAAAAATCTTTGGGATTCACACTGCTATTGCTTCTTTTCTCCTAGATATGGCCAAGCCACACTTTTTTAGTATACAGTTCTGCGTATTGTAGGGCTACTTAACTGTTTGTTTTACTCTTCTTAATCTTTTTTTGATTATGCCCATTCCATATCCACATCCAAATCCAAATCCCGTCCATCATCTTCCCTCCTTCGTCACATTATGTTGTACAATATATACCATGAATGACTGATGATTATAGACAAGGGATGTGGCATAGAATTTCATTACATTATGCAACGCATTTACAAACTCTAAACCGTGTCCTTCTCTGTTCGTCAATACGCTTCATACGCTTTAATTTGTTTGTACAGAGCTGACTTAAACAGATCAAAAAATCTATCTGATGCTTAATCAAATGGTTAATCATGTCATTTCTCTTAAAGCAAAGCATAAAAAAAAGTTATACAAATCAAGTCAAGTGTATGGGATGTAGTGAGTGTGTATTAATTAAGGCTATTAAATGTCGTGTCGTGTCTGCCTGCATGCAAATCAAATGACGACATCAACATAGCATTTATCTAACTGCCCTCATTACTTTTTTGGTAGATGTTACTTTACAAAGACAGTACAAAAGAGAAAAGGTATATACTTTCACTTCAATCTCAATTTGATCACCAACAAAACTGAGACACTTTACGACTCTTTTCCAAGACACAAGCGTCCCGTTGCGCCATCCTCCTGCACTCTCTGTCCTACCTTCTGAGTCCGAGAGAGTCTGCTACAGGTTGAAGGATCCTGCAAAGCCACTTTTACACTTTGGAAGACTGGCTTTGGACATCTGCACCGTACTTTTTGCATGCCCTCTTTTTATTGCTTTTTCCTAAAGCGTTGGCAGACAGACACACTCTCAAAGCAGCTACTTGTTTGTTCGACGTTTTTTGACGGTGGTGTTGTTCCGGCTGCTGCTGCCTTCTCTTCTCTCATCTCAACAACAAATTTCTCTCAACAAAAGAAATTTTTTTGCAACAACATGCAAAAATAGTGTCCCTCCTCCCCATAAGAAGAAGAAGAAGACGAGACTTTCATTAGTGTCCCAACAGGGCGACGACGACAAGCCGTGTACCTTATCCTCCTCAGGTAAGTCAAGTTATAGTTAACCCACACCGCAAGTCGTATTCACCGCCATTTTGTGGTTGAGACAATGAACCCGTCCATGCTGTGACCCTCTCTCTTGACACTTGACATTGACACACTGTCCATGACACCTTCAAGAGTCATTGGTTTTATTTTTTTCTGTTTTTCAGTAGTAGCAGAGCAGCTTCTTCTCTTCTCTTTTAGAGAGACTCTCCTTCTTCCTTCCTTCTACTCCTTTTTTTTGTGTGATTGATAAGCCAAAGATAAGATGGCGGACATGGAAGAACATACTTTCGAGGCTACGGACTCTGGCGCCTCTGCAACTTTCCCAATGCAGTGCTCTGCCCTTCGTAAAAATGGTTTTGTCATGCTCAAGGGACGGCCCTGTAAGATTGTGGAAATGACCACGTCCAAGACCGGTAAGGTTTACTTTACTTAGCTCTTTATCTAAGGTGTCTTAAATCTTGGTTTTGTGTAGGGAAGCACGGTCACGCCAAGGTTCACTTGATTGGACTGGATATTTTTACTAACAAGAAGGCCGAGGATATCTGTCCCTCCACGCACAACATGGACGTGCCTTTCGTCAAGCGAGAAGATTATCAATTGATGGACATCTCCGATGACGGGTGAGGAGACCTTGTCATTATTATTATCTTCTTTCTCCTACTCTATATAAAATCCTAATTCATGAATCTCACAGATTTTTGACTCTTATGGGCGACCAAGGGGAACTCCGTGAGGACTTGAAGCTTCCAGAGGGTGAATTGGGAGGACAGGTGAGTTCTTAACTCCTGGACTTTAAAGGCCTAAAATTAATTCTTCCTTTGTTCATTTTTTTGCAGCTAAAGAATGAATACGACAACGGTCGTGAGATTTTGTGCACTGTGTTGAAGGCATGTGGAGAAGAGTGTGTGATTGCCATCAAGAACAATACTGCTCTAGAGAAGACCAACTGATAACCTGACCTGAGAGAGACCAGCTTAAAGAAACCACTTTTCTTTTTCTTCTTCTAACAAAAAATGGTCCACTACAGAAACAGACGTGAAAACATCCCATAATATTTCATAATTTACACAAAAAAAAGTTACAGTTACTTTGTCTAAAAATTAATATACCAAACAGGAATGTGCTCCTTTTTTGTTGAATCACAACCACTCCCCTCTGCTCATTCATTCATTATTACCTTTTCTTTCTACATTAGTTTTTCATAACAATTAATTGTCCAATCCAATTCACACATTCATTCATTGTTGTTGTTTTATCTGGCCCCTTTTTGATTCTTTCTTTAGCCTCAATCCACAATCATGTTTTGTTTAGAAAAAAAGAAAAATGTAAATGTAACAAAAGGTTTACAAAAAATTGAAACTTCATCTCCGTCGAAAAAAAGAAAAAAGGTCTTATCAGTAAAAATACGATTGAATATTGAACTTTTTTTGATTTGAAATGTCTTTTTTTGTTTGTTTTTTTTTGTCAAGAGAAGAGAGAGAGCCTTTTTCTGTGGCCAAAAGTTGAAGACATACATAGGAAGCTTTTCGTACTTACTTTTTTAGGGTTTAGATAGATAGATAGAAGCAATACATGACCACATATTCAATATTGTTATTGTTGTTAGTCATTGTCATTACCACATATATACATACACTCGATTGTTTGACTGAATTCTTACATAATTATATACTTTTTGCTCCAATTTAAAAAAAAATGTCCTACAAAATTTTTGTAACTTTTTGTGTCTTATGAGAGAATCCTTTTCAATTTTTTCTGGTCTATATAGATGAGACAGGAGAGAGAGAGAGAGAGAGAGAGTAAAGTACCTAACTAAAAAAAATCGACTTTGAATCGAAGATTATTATCATCAGAGAGAGAGACATACATAAATACCTTAAATAAAACTTTAAAATTAGGGCAGAGAATTAAGAATTACTATGAATTGAAGAGACGAGACAACTGCGTTTGTCTTTGTCTTCGTGATGCGCCAAAAGAAATATGCAAAATTAAGAAAGCCACACACAATTTGAGAGAAAAAAGGGTTTGGAATGACTTTGCATTGTTATTAAGTTGTTGTTATACACTAGAGATATCATTAATTATGGATTATGATTATACACTTGATTTAAAAACTGAGAGAGAGAGAAAGAAATAATAAATACATCCATCATCATCATCATCAATGATACGATTATCTATACACGATACATACATAGAAAATAAAAACGACCAGATACATATATATATTCAATTATTGCTTCCTTCCTTGCCGCAGGAGAGGGAGAGAGGCCATATAAATAGATTTGATAGACACTTAGGTATAACGACTACAGAAATTCATTAGAGCAAAATCGAATTGGAAACCATCATCTTGCTTAGAACATTTGAGTGGCTCATATATGGTCACGATAAGTGTAATAATAATAATATATAAATGTCCTAAACATAATACCGATTCTGTAATAAGCCAAAAACCCCCTACAATTAAATTACAGAGACAAATAAAGATATAAAGAAAAAATGTCCAAAAAAAAGAACGCGAGATATAAGACCGAAAATTTCCCATTTCCCCCGTTTGTTTCGTTTCTTGTTCTTTCTTAAGAGTTAGAGTCTTTTTTCATGTGTGTGTGTAGAGCTTTGCTTAAATGTATGTATGTATGTACAGTTTGGGTTTGTTGGATTTTTGTTTTTTGTCTAGAGAATAATACATTTCCTCTTTTTGGAAGGTTCTGGAGGTTCTAAGGCAGCTAGAATTGCTTCATCAAATACGTTCTTTAGTCCTTTCTACAAAGGGAACAAGAGTGTTATCATCAATCCTGGTCAAAAGTGTCATTTTTACAACTTACCTGAGTCAGAGCTGAGCATTCGACGTACTTGACAGCCTTCAATTCTTTGGCCAACTTTTCCCCTTGCTCCATCGTTATGGGCTTTTGTTTATTCTTCGCTAATTTTTCGATGGTACCTGCGAATTAAAAGAAAACGAATTAAGGACATGTTCTGTACTGCAAACCTTAAAAAAATCCTCCATACCTGCGTCATCCCTCAAGTCAATTTGTGTTCCAACTAGTAAGAAGGGGGTTTTTTGGCAGTGATGTGTGATTTCTGGAACCCACTAAAGACACAAAAAGCCAAACTTAATTTCTGCAAAGACCAACTTGACTCCTTTGGCTTTTATCTTTCTTACCTTTTCCTTCACATTTTCAAAAGAGGAGGGGGACACGACGGAGAAACAGACGAGGAACACGTCCGTTTGTGGATAACTCAACGGCCGTAGTCTGTCGTAGTCCTCCTGCCCTGATAACCAAACACAAAAGACAATTATTATAAAAACCTTAAGCGAAAGTCATCCTAAAAATGTCTCACCGGCCGTATCAAAAAGACCCAAAGTGTACGGCTCCCCTCCAATCATGACCGTCACGGCGTAGTTGTCAAAGACCGTGGGCACATACTCTGAAGGGAATTTGTTTGTCGTGTAGCTTATCAAGAGACACGTCTTCCCCACAGCTCCGTCCCCCACGACCACGCACTTTATTGTCTGCATCCTTCCTCTACAAAGCAAATTATTAAAACTGTAATTAACCAAGTTAAGGTCTTACCCGACAAACTCAAAAATGATGATGATGATTAATATAAAAAATGGGTGGATTTTTATATATTTTTGCACGCCCTTCTCTTCTGTCTTTTTGATAAATGTTGAAAAGCTGATGATGACAATAATTATTGTGTTGTGGTGACTTGACTTGGTTCGTTGGTTGGTTGGTGTTGGGTGTGTAGTTTTTATTGCAAAAGTAAAGCTGAATTACAATTTTACAATTGAGGTCTTTGGTGATGATGAATTGAATGAGAGAGAAACCTGCTAAAGAGCTGACCAACCACACCGTTTAAAGACTCCCAGTCTGTCAAATGCCGGGGCCAAGTTGAGACCTATCAAAGTTCTAGGAGACAAAGACATGACTTTTTTTTTGTAATAGCTTTTATTGACTGGAAGTTAATTTAGGTAATTAATTTAGGTACTACTTCGTGGTACACAGTGGTATAGCGCATTCATCATCATCATCATCATAAATACTTTACTTTTTTTGCATACTTGAACAATGTTCCTAACACTTTTGTTGGTCGTCTTCTTGATTAGCTATCTATGAACTATAAGCAATCAATACTGTCTGTAACAATCTTTCCCTAAAGCAATTTAAGGCGAGTCTATTATACGACGGCTAAAACTGAAGCAGTTTTTATGACACTTAAAAGACAAGAGATCCTAGGACCTATTATTTAATAATTAATGAGATCTTTCTACGTTTGTTGTTGAGATGAGACACCGGATAAGCTATAGCACGATCATTGATTAAACACCATATCTTCTTCTTTGCGTTTTCTTTCTTTGTTTTGTAATGTGGAGCGAGTACGGCAGTATAATTCTATAAAATTCATTGACGATGGTTTGGTTTGGTTGAGTGTATAGCTGACTTTTTTTTCCATGACTTGACTTTTTTAGTGGATGGAGGACTCTTCCTGTGACGAGGTTTGAAGGGTGGACATGTGTGTGGACAGAGTGTCCGCCCCAGGGCCCCCTGATGAAGATTTCCCTTGCAAGAATTGAATGTAGGCTTGGGAAATGTAGTCACCTCCTGCAGTTCGGACTTGGTAGAGGTAGCGGTACTTGGCTTGCTTTGCAAGGGCCCTCTCCTCTCGAGTAAGACGACGTCGAGGGACGGCCCTCTTGCTGTCGTGATAACCATCTGTAGATAAGATAAGACAGTTACACAAAGATGTCTCACTTTGCCTGCTTTTACTTACAAATCTCAACGGAGAACCCATTCGCAGTGAGGAGGGTCTGGGTAAGGATCCCCACAACTAGGAGGACCGGCCAGGTCCCTAGAAGGAGCCAGCTGAACCAGCAAAGGTCCTCCACACTTCCAGAACCATTTGAATTCGCCCCCACTTGACCCACCCACTTGGCCATCCGTAGTTTCTCCACAAAGTAGTCAAAGGAGACGACTATCCCAGCCCCGCCTATCAAGGACGTCGTCACAATGCTCAGCCCCGGCCAACACACGTTTGCCACTGCGCCAAAGAGTCCTGTGCCTGCAGATAAAAAGTCAAATTAACTTAGGTCCAAGGACCCTACCTTTGGACTTACCCAAGAGGAAAATCACTGTAACCCAGACAGAGTAGCCTGGAGGAAAAAAGAGCATGGTAGCCAGCCCGCAAAGGAGTCCCCCATGAAACCCCACCGTGAAGAAGCCCACGTAAGGAACGAGGAGACAGATCAGTCCGTACAGGAGTCCCGCCAGCACGGCGATCCCTTCACCAAAACAAACCAAAGTTATTATTTCACACCTAAGGGACCCTTCAATTTTTCCTTACCCACGTTCCCATACTGCGGAAGCAGCTCCTCGACTTGGCAAATGAGAAATACGACCACAAGCCCAAAGGAAAATCCCGTGAGGAAGAGCACCGACTTGAAACAGCGGAACCCAAAGACGCAAAAGTAAACGCCAAAGATGAAACACGCAATCGAGATGAGGGACACGATGGGGTCGTAGTCATAGTCTAGGAGGGTGCAGTCAGTCGATGAGGATGAAAGGGTCTCATTATTAACAACTTCAGGTGGGGTCCAGGAAATGATGGTGGGCAGAGCTGGAATTGGAATCTCGGTGGTTGTGAAGAAGGAAAGGTTAAGTCCACCTTCAGTGCTTAGTATGTCATTTCCATCATCCTCTGATGAAAAAGACGACGACCTTGAGGATGAGAAGACGGAAGAGTCCGTGGAGGAAGGGTCAGCAGCAGAAAAGCGACTCGAGGTTCTTCTTGTAGATGAGGACATCATAGAAGCGTAGAGGACGGAGGAGGACGTCCTGAAATTGTATGAAGAAGGGCTTGAAGAACTTTCTTCATCCTCGCCTTCCATTTTTTCAGAGTTACCTAATTTGCAGCACTATTAATTACACAATGCACAAAGCTACCATAAACTTTTTCTTTGTCTTTTAAATGTCTTTGAACTTAGGTTCATTAATGCTCATTTGTAGAGTTGGGACAAAGTTGAGACTGCGAATGCTCGCTTTTTCTGTTGATTTGAGACTTGTTTGCTCCGTTGTTTGTTGGCGTGTTTGAGAGTTAAGTTGAGACACTAATAACGTAACTGTGCTTGTTCTTATATCTAATCTTTGGTCCCGAATGAAGGTGCAATCTCAAGAAGAAGTGTAAAAGACCTGGTTTGGCCTAATGGATGACTGGTTGAACCGGACCATGATCAAGATGAAATTCACTTAACAAGTTTTAAGTTTGAGCTTCAAAAAAATTCAGTTCATTTCATCAGGAGAGAAGAAAGAAACTGACCACTATTTCACGAACGATGCTATAATAATGATGATAATGATGAGTTGAAAGTTACAATTACACACAAGGATGAATGTGTGGATGTGTCTAATTGATCCTCCTCATTATTATGGACATTATTATTACAGTCACACCACCACGTCCAATAATGTGCATGTCTTGCCAAATGTCATGCAAAGTTTTACTTTACAAAATGTAGGGAAAGCTAGACACACACATAATTTCCACGCTTGCTAGTTGTCCTACAATCCATTAGCGTTTCACTTCACTTTCAACACCACTACTAATTTTAGACGATGAGACAATTTTAAAGAATTTTCTGGTGTAGAACCTAAGTTAAGTGAGCACCAAAAGAGACAGTCTTGCATTGACTGGCTAAAAAACCAAATGTGTTATGCCATAGTTTTGTTATGTCGAATGTCGAATGACTGTGGCTTAAAATTACACCAGAGAAGAACCAAGAGTGCGTTTGTTTGAGGAAATCAATAGTCGGGGCTCTCTTGGGTGAACACACTCGGGCTAGAACGAAGGATTGTCTTTAAGCTTTAAGTTCAAACGAGGGGTGAGGCAACTTCTCGTTTTAAGCAAAGCCAATGTGCAAAAAACATACACATTTTTGCACCATATTCTCACTCTGCCTCCTTTGCTTCCTCTTCTAAAAGCTAAAACTACACTCTTTTCTAGCCAAGAAAACTAGCTTGGTTGTTTTATCATTTTCCGCACACACGCATGCAGGCAGGATTCACTTTTTAGCTTTGGTATCATTTCATGAAATCTATCCCTCTTCTAGTCTTCCTTTTGATGAGAGGCAGCTGCACAACAGCAAATTAAGTGTCTTCCTTCCTGCCTTTTCGGAATGTACAGAATGTAAAAAAGCTCTCTGAAAATTAAAGACGCTTCCCATGCTTTTCTTCTTCTACCTTTTCCATTATGCGGTTAAGTTTTTGTATTTGTATTTGTTTAAACAAAGCAGGTTGGAATTTGTTAAAGCGTAGTGGTGTGCTTTCGACTCATGTCAACCGTGACGTAAAGTAAAGTAACTTGGAAGAAAAGAAGGCCATTCTTCAATTCAATGTGCCATGCCATAAAATAAAATGCAACTAAATAAAGCAGAGAGGTTCTTTTCTTTGCTAATTTCCTTTTAATTTAATGAGTGTGGGTAAATACTGGAACACAATAACAGAGTGTTTTTGTAAGAGGTGTGGATTAAATTAAGATTTGATGATGAGAGAAGATTGGGCGTGGGTGTGGTGTAAGAAGATAAGTCAAGTCAATTAAATTAAAAGAAGAGATAAGAAGAAGAAGACGCAGGCATCATTTTGACGTTGGATGCAACCAGTCCATCATGCTCGACTTTTTGTACGCCTTCTCCTCACAAGACTGATCTGCTTCGTACATTTTGGCTTTGTCCTGAAGATGCGAAAAATTAAAGCTGTAGAGAATTTTGCATGAGCCAAATGTAAAGCCTTTTATACTTACCAGACCCAACACTTGGAGAGTGTGTCTCGCTTGCTAAAAAAAGGCAGACAGACATGTGTGTGTGTGATAAAAATGATTAGGATGGACCCATTAATTAATTGCTCAAATGGTCTCATATTTTCCTATACCTGCATCACTTCCAGGGTTGGACGCCTCTCTCGTGTCAAAAGCCATACAGTTTCTGCACAAATGCATGTATGTCATAAGCGTTTAGATGTCATAAAAAATAACATGATTCCATACCTTCCACATTATTCATGACGTTCACTTGACACATGTACTCCACTGCAAAGTTATCATAGTCCGTGGCCAACACGCGGAAGTGTTTCCTCCTCCCTACATCATACAAAATCAAACCAAGTCGTATAAAAATGACATGCAAAAAATTCATACATACACGGGAGGGCAGGGGCTGTGTACATGAAGTTGGACGGATCATGGGAGGGACTCTCAATGACGAGGTTGCTGAAAAAAGTGTTTGGAGCGTTGGTTCTGAAACAGCAGAATCATAGACATAAGTGAAAGTCTCTTCTATGTAAATATTTGTGATATGAGGAAATGAGAGCAATAAGTTCTGATTGAATGTTTATAGATAGAAGATAGAGTTTTATGACCACGTACAATCGGGTCACGTAGTCCATCCTGAGTTTAACCTTTTCCGGATTGGAGGCATCTCGGTAGTAAAAGGAAGACCAGCACTTCCCTGGCAGTTCGGAAAATGTGGGCGTCTTCTCCATCTGCCACCATCGGCCCAAATACTATGTCATAAATCAATATACGCACATTTAGCACACACACTTTAGTTACGCACTTATCATCTTACCCGATCCATTTCGAAGCCCACGAGGGGAGGGTATTTGTTACAGAGAGGAACTTTCTTTGCATCACAATGACACAGGCTTATCAAAAATGACCCAATAATCACCACCACTCCCACTAACAATTTGTGACTAAGCTCCATCTTTCCTTTTGCGAAATCTCACTCTGCCCCGATGAGAAATGACCCTTAGTTTGCCTTGTCTATAACAGAACTGAGTCTCAAAAGATGCAGACTACACTTAGGTAAAATTATGTGCATCATACTAGAAATTTCACTTACATTTTCGCTCATCCACACACACTTTCATTCATAGGAGTTGTTATTCAGAGTGAACTTTTCTGTCTATTCTGTAGTAATTAATGTGCTTAAGATTTTAAGATTCACTTTTAAGGGGTGGGACCACTTTCTCACTCACTGACCCACACTTGCATATCAAAATCATGAAGCCAAAACCAAAAACCGGCTTCTTTCTTATACTGGCTTGACTGACCTCCATATCTCACAACATTATATTTATTTGCCCTGCCAAAATAGCGTATAAAAGCATGCATTTTTGTAAAACGTTATATCGTCTTCATAAGAAAGAAGTATTAAAATATTCTCGAGACATATTAGCCTATAGCATGTTTAAGCCATTTCATTTGAAAAGAGGAAAAAGTAAAGTATCAAGACTATATGAGAATACCGGCGGTCAGAAAGGCGTGTCACTGTCATGTCATGCTCATCCATTTAAGTTTAATTTTTAGTATGCAATGAATGTCAAGCAGATTTTCAATTTCATTCAATTTCTCTGTCGTCACCTCATAATTCTTCTCATTGTAACGCATTTACAAAGAATTAGGAGGACATAAAAGGTAATAAGCTAAGAAGAGCCGTAGTATAAGGAGGCAAAGGTTTGCAAGATAATGACAAGACATTAAGTACTCATTTATCACAATAATTAGCATTATGACTAAAAAAAGTCTGAAAACGAGAAAATAAAATGATTTTAGAACCAAGAAATGTGACCACTATGGATGCTGATCGCTGATGCTAATACTACTTATCTATCTCACTCTTCCCCTTCTTAATTTGTGAAGACATTTACCCTAAATATTTATACCTACTGAATTAATTGTGCCATATTAAATAAACCATAATTCAAGACAAACAACACAAGTCGTGCATATTTGCAAAATTTCAACAGGCTTTGCTTATTATTCAATCGTATATAAATCTACTTGTAACTTTCATAAACTCTCGATGAATTGGACAATATTTTTCAGTTCTTTTTAAAGCTAATGTAAATGAAAACGTGCACATGAAATTGAAACATAGACTCGACTTAACACAATTTTGTACATTTTCTTAAAGACTCTCGACACGATTAAATTAAATTATTGACCCATTTTTAACATCTTCAAGTACTCTGTAGCATCAAAGACCTCCACATCTTCCCAACCAATCAACCCCATGGGATCAATGACTTCCTCTGGCTCTGACCCTGAATTCTCGTCGATCAGGTCCACCCAGCGAAATCCAGACCTCTTGCCATTCTGCTGTTGTTGTTGCTGCTGCTGCTGTCTTCGACGGCGTCCTTCCTCATCATCATCATTACCACCATCAACAGGAGCAGAAGTGTTGGCTTTCCCCCCTTTCTTTCTTGACGATGACGATGACGTTGATGGTTCAGGAGGCTCGTTCCCAACGTTGACATCAGCAGCGCCTTCGCCCCCTTCAACCACATTTCCATCCGGCACAGGACCAGGCTCCTCCCCCTCCCCCTCATTCGGCTTCACCACTTCCTCTTCTTCTTGACGTTCCTTCTTTGGCTCCGCCTTCACCTCTGCTGCATCAGCATTCTTCTCTTCTTTTTCTGTCTTTGGCTTTCGGCCCCTCTTCTTCTTCTTCTTTTCGCGTTGTTCGAGGACGGGTGGCATGCTGAAACAACAAAATTAAGATGCTTTTATAGAACAAACGTACCGATATTGTTTGCATATTTTATTTTACATACCTTGACTCATCACCGGCCTCAACGCCTCCATCGCCGTCATCTCCTTCTTCAACTTTAACCGTGACCTCCTCTTTCACCTTCTTCTTCCTCCCACGCCTTTTCTTCTTGGCTCCATCAACCTCAGGATCAACATCATTGTCATCACCATCTTCATTGGCACTAGCACGACGCTTCTTTGGAACCCTCTGCCTCTTTCGTCCTCCTTCAACCTCATCACTAGAAAGAAAGGAAACTTTCTAAGTTCCTGGTGTGGAAAAGACATTAGAATTAAATGCACAAACACATACCTCATTCCTGGGGTTGCCTTCTCCTCCTTGACCAGTAGGCCAAAATGTGGTTCAATTATCGGGATCTTCTTGACCGACGGCCCCTTCGGCCTTCCGACTGGACGTCCAGTCCCCCCACCACCACGAGCACGACCTCCTCCAACAAGACTAGGTGGACGTCCTCGACCACGCCCTCCTCCTCGACCTCTTCCAGGACTTGTTAAGGGATTTGCGAAGATCCTCACGGAATAACCATCATCGGCAGCAGGCACCTCCCCAGGGTATTGGGGATCCACCACCTCCCCCTCCTCCAACTCCAACTCCAAGGATCCTCCTCCCACCACCTCTTCCTCACCTCCCACTTCCACAACCACACCCTCGATCGGAGGATTGTAGTCGTCCTCCTCCACCTTGACACCACCACCACCCTCCATCTTATCTTATCTTTCTCAACAACAAAGGAAATAAGCAGCAAAATGAGAGACACACGAACAAAGGCACACACTTCCACACGGCAGCTCTGTCAAACCAAGACTGATTCCAGGTTTGCTTGCTTGCTTCCTTTGTCCAGACGTCAAACCCAATAATCCTGCCACGTCACGTCACGTAGTCCAGATCCAAAGAGAGAGAAACGAAACAAAGAAAGGAAAGAAGAGAGATGGAAGAGAGGCAGCATCGATAGAACAAAGGAGGGGTCAATGACACTTTTTCCTTTCCATCAAATTGATTTATTGAAACAAGAAAAATCCCTTATGGTAGGCTTATTGTTACATCTTGAGTCATTAGATTGGATTTATAATTACTTTGGACTGTGGTATTTTTTATGTGCAAAAATATAATCATATGCCCATTTCTCCACAGTGAAGAAGCCCTTGGAATGCATGAAAGTCTCAAATTGATCTCGCTTGGTTTTCTCGAGGAACTGCACCTCTGCAATCAGAAGCTGCACAAAAGAAAAGGCATAAAGAGTCCAAAAAGTTATTCTAAGTATAGCAAACCTTAATTGTGATTTTGTCAAAGGGAAAGGTTTCCAATATTTGCATTTCCATTCCTTCGACATCAAAACTAAAGAAGTCTATTTCCGTATATCCTGTGGCCGCAAGGATGGAGTAAAGTGGGACTGCCTCCACGTCAAAATAAGTCCAATTTGTCTTCACCGGAAGGTTCCACGCTGAACCAAAACGTCCACTGTATGTCCACTTTTCAGGATTGGAGAAGTTGAACTTGAACAATAAAATAAATCAAATATTTTGCCTAAAAATGTGAAGTTGGAGTTTTTACCACTCCAGCTTTTCCTGTCGTTGAGATGCAAACGCCTGCTACCCATGCCTTTCTCTTTTTTGATCGAAGATAAGGTGTGACTGTTGGATTACATTCAATTAGTATCCCCGTCCAACCAAGGTCCATTTCCAGATCCAATGTATGAGAATGAAACTCTCCTTCGTTTGCTCCGGCTTCAATGAATACTCCATTTTTCTTCAAAAAGGAAAAAAGACATGAAAGATGGTTACATGAATAAACTTTAAGGATTTTCCAATACCTGATCTTTGAGAAACTTCCGCACCCACTGACTATGTTCAGTTCTTTTATCACTCTTGGGGTTGTTGAAATTGTAAGGCATTGTCTTTGGAACGGGGGGAATGAGATACCGGGTTCTGACGTACTCAATCAAGTGGGAGTCGGATTGGTCCAGGGTCTCAAAATTTCGTTCAACGGATCCTGGTTCTATGAACATTGAGAATTGAGAATCAAAATTCATGATAGTTTGCGATTAAAAACAATGGAAGTATCATAGTACTGTTAAGACACCCCTGTCCTTTGCTCAAGTCACCCCTCACTGCCCCGATGTCATCGAAGTTGACATATGAGTACAAAAAGAGAAGGCAAGCGGTGGTGACCACAATGCCCCATCGAAGACGCCATAGCCTGTCCTTTATCTGATCCATTTTGCGTGGCATGTCGGCTTTTGTGGTTCAAACGATGATACTCTTGAGAGACTAGAGATTCGAAGATGGCTATGGCTATTCGCATTTCAATGTCTGACCCATGACGACGGTCGACTCTATAAAAAGAGACCAACATCGGAGATACCTCTCTGGTGATTCTGCATCTTACAAAAAAGTCAAACTTGTCATCAAAGTCAAGCTTAAATTATTATCAGTTTATCAAGGTAAGCCAACGCGCTGCTAATTTAGGTATGTATCATTCATTTGTCTTTTTATAGAAATCAAGTGAAGGAAGGATGTTTCTGTCACAGGCGTTGCAAGCTTTGGCGACTGCGTCTGTGGCCAATCTGAATCTCTTACTAGCCAAGCAGCGTGCCTCCAATAATAAGGTTCAGGAGGAGGAGGACGACTCCACGTCGGGTCCGTCCCTTATTGTTCCGACTGCAGCCTCAACTTTAAACAGGTATGATCGAATGACGGTGATGATGAAGAGTGCTATGACTAATTTGACTCGTTGTATACAGACGGGGTTCGGGATTATCGAAGATTAAAGAAGAGGACAAGATCGTAGACAATTTAGAGGAAGACGAGAATATCTCGGACGCTGCAAAAACAGAGGACAAGATCGGTCACTCTTCAAAAGCCATGGACAAGAACTCAAACACTTCAAAAAAAGAAGATGACGGTGACAACGGGCCTCAGGTCGATTCAACTACTCCAAGCGCCTTGAAGACCATCTACCTTGTCCGCCACGGTGAGTACAAGTTCGACCCCAAAGCCGTGACTGACGCAGTCCATGTCCTGACCCCGAGAGGAGAGGAACAAGCCATCCTTCTGGGACAAAGACTGGCAGCGTCGGGGATAAAATTCACCTCCATCGTGTCCTCAACCCTGATTCGAGCCAAGCAAACTGCGTCAATCATGCTGAAGGAGATGAAGGATGCCTATCCGAACCTCAAGTACAAGACTAAGGACCGACTCCTGAATGAAGGGGTTCCATGCGTCCCTGATCCGACTCCAGAGATCTTATTGGACTACGATCCAAAATCCGATGTATGGTTTCTTGACTCTAATCCTATGGATGTTATGATATGAAGCCTGTTTTTGTTTTAGCCAAGTGAGGCTCGAGTTGAAGCTGCATTTCAAAAGTACTTTCGC
>JAQIWU010000458.1:0-26010 GCA_034696445.1 Isotomiella minor
TGCGTACTGCAACTCTCTCCCCATATCCCGTGCAATTCGGTGCAAGATGCAAGGGCAATCAATGCCAAGAAGAGAGAGGGGTTGTTGGGGTTGCTTGCTTGCAGTTATTTTGTGTGGGTGTGCTTTGCTACATGGCTTTTCCTATGTGCATCCAGAAGAGACAGATGAAAAGGGGGAGAAAGGGAGAAGAAGTGCGTAAAAATTCTGGAATAATGGAACAGAGAGAAACTGCCATCGAGAAACGCATCGCATCCAGAAAGTCCGCAATGTATAGAAGAACGCGAAGAAGAAGGGGAGAGAGATTTCCTATATTACATTTTACTGTTGCATGCATACAAGGCCAGGGTTGCTGCTAGCTTTTTTCGAAAGCGTTATTAGCGACTGTACAAGAAAGGCCTTTTAATACGCTAGAGCTTTTTAACAGTATTCGGGGCTATGTTTAGTTTGCTAGGGTGGCCATGCTCTTTCTCTCATCTCTCTTCTCTCTAAACTTAGCACCATCGTCCTCCTGTGGTAAAAAAGGTCTTGTGCCATTGTACAAAGTGTGTGGATGTGCAATGTAATGCAATGCACTTCTCTCTCTCTTGCGTATGAAAGTGCGTATATTCGTACCATTGCGACTTCAATAGCAGTTCAGTATGTGAGTGGTGGTGTGCACTGGTAGTAGAGTCCTTCCTGAGAGTGCGTTAGTTTGTTTGGGTCCAGAAGAAGAGGGTTTTAGCCAAAGAGTTGAGCAGGGTTGGTTTTTGGCTTTGGTTTGGGTTTGGGTTTGGAGTGGAGAGCGAGAAGGAAACTTCTAGTTGTGACGTGAAAGTAGTATAAAATATAATCGCCATGTTGTGACTTTTGGTCCACTTGGTGGTTCCTTCTTTTTGCAGAGAGACCCTGAAATGATTTCGGGAATCCAGCAATATTGTCTCCGTTGGAACAATCATCGTTCCAACCTCCTCCTGGTCTTTGAGCATCTCTTCCACACAGAGTCCTTCACGGATGTGACCCTCGCTTGTGATGGGTCCTCGGTCAAGTGTCATAAGATGGTCTTGGCTGCCTGTTCCTCATACTTCCAACAACTTTTTCTGGAGAATGACTGTCGTCATCCCATTGTCATTCTTAAGGATATCAAGATATCCGAGCTGAGAGCCATTCTGGAGTACATGTACAAGGGGGAGGTGAATGTGGCTCAGGATCAGTTGGCAGGACTTCTGAAGGCTGCAGAGACTCTCAAGGTCAAGGGTCTTGTGGAGGATAATCATTCGGCGTCTGGGGGTGGGAGCAATGGAGGGGGAGGGAATGTCCCCACTGCAGGGTCGGGGTCATCATCTTCTGGTGGTGGTGGTGGTGGTGGAGGAAGTAACAACAACAACGGCGGAAGTGGTGGTGGAAGTGGAAATGGTGGCAGTGGCAGTGGTGGTGGTGGGGGTAGTGGTAGTGGTGGAGGAACGAGTGGCCTCAACAATGCCTCAGCAGCCACACCCCCTAACCAAAGTCCCTACCATCAGTCACACTCCCAACACTCTGTCTCCTCCAGCACTGAGTTTTACACGTCTTCAACTACCCCCACGGGTGGTGGTGGTGGTGGCAGTGTCAATCAGACTAACGCCACGTACAATGCCAAAGCAAACTCCGTCCCATCCTCCACACCAAAGTATCTTCCAAATGACTCCCCAGTCTATGAGACTCACTACGCATCCAGCATTAACAACTACAGAGAAAAAGACTCATCGTCCTCAATCCCCTTCAGCCTTTGGGCAGGGAGCAAGCATTCGTTGTCCAGGTCAGCGTCCCCAAAGCACTTGGGCGGAGGTGGGGGTGGGAGCAGTGGGTCTGAGGGGGGAAGGAGAGAGATGGAGAGGGACCGTGAGAGGGGGAACAGTAGCTGCAGCAGTGCCGCAAGCATTGGCAACAGCACCTATGAAAATTCACAGAATGAACCCATCCCTCTAAAGAAAAAGAGGTTCATGGGGGCAACCAAAGACACTCCGATTTTGCGAACAGTTTTAGGCCACAACTCTCTGGCCCTGCAACAGCAACATCATAATTCCATTGATGCTCACTCCACATCCCCTCAAAATCATCATTATCAACATCAGGCACTGTGCAATCAAAATACTCCCCCTCCGGTATCCTACAAAGGCCATCACAACTACATGCCAATTGCCACGAATGGGTCACTCCTTCCGGACCAGATAAGTGATAAGGTAATTAGGCTTTTCTTCTTAACTTTATACTTAAGCCAGTCTCTCCTCAGGTGAAAAACCCTGTGTGGTATCATCTATTCAATAATTGCATAATTTGGACTTTGACTGTGGCGTCCCATCCCCATGCTTTAAAAAGACTTTTCATAAAACAAACTGATTTGCTTTGGTTTGCAGATGAGGCAACATGAATCACCGGACCACTACATGGATGAGTCTGTCCGAAGTGTGGAGAGTGAGAAGGTAAAGTTATGCACACACGCACTAATCATGAGATATTATCATTATCATTATTATTATTATTGAGCTTTTTGGTGTGAGTGTGTAAACACAGCTTCCATCCTCTTTACAATTGATAAAATGAGATTTGGGCTTTTGGGAATTATCTTTCTTTAATTTCAGTATTTGCACTTTTGATCCGCCTTCTTTTTCCTTCCCTGATGCAAATGCCTTTTTAAAGTATTAATTTTCAGTGGTGTGGAGAGTGGTTTCATTCCATGTCGTTATTATGATTACTATTATTCAATCTTATCATGAACCCATGCTTATGTGACATGTAATTTTGTCTCATTTCAGGTTGGGGAGGACGGTACATTCTCAATGGAAATGGATGTAAAACCAGGTAGGTAAAGATGAGGCTGATTGAGAGGAGGAAATGAAATGCAAATACGACTTTCCTGTCTTTCTTTTTGTTCTTAATCCTTTGATTCTGATTGTGAACATGGACTGACTGATTGGTTAATTTTATGCAGGGATGTCAACCTACGTGCCGGGTCAAAAACCCGAGTGGAAGAGGTACAAGCAGTACACTCGCAACGACATAATGGCAGCGATTGAGGCTGTTAAGACTGGAATGAGTGCATTACAAGCGGCCCGGAAGTACGGAGTCCCATCTCGAACCCTGTACGACAAAGTGAAGAAGTTAGGGATCACCACGAATCGACCTTATCGTAAGGGTAACTTTCCCATGTCTCCACATTCTCACGGAGGTCATGGGGGAGGTGTTCTTCTCAAGACTGACGACGAGACTGACAATAGTTACTTGAAGACTGATGATGTTTCCGGCTACAGTCCTGATGACCTTCCGGAGAACATGAATTTAAGCTTGGACGAGAGTCCGGAACCAGGGAGTGGCATGGGGAAAGGAGGAGGGAGTGGCGGGGGCCCCGTCTCTCCTTCTTCCTGCGATGACGACAAAGTTAACAATAGTTACGTGAAGGCTGAAGACGTTTCCGGCTACAGTCCTGATGATCTTCCGGAGAATTTGAATTTAAGCTTGGAAGTAAGCCCGGAACCAGGAAGTGGCATGGGAAAGGGAGGAGGGAGTGGCGTCCCCCTCTCCTGCGATGAAGATAAAGTTAATAATGATCCTTAAATGTTATCATGATTCCTTACTACGATTATCGTGTCTGAACTACATATATTTTATTACTTGAGGAAGCTTATTTATTTACACTTGTATATACCAAAAAATTTACATACATTCAACTTAAGTAGATTAACATAACTTAATAATTATTTTTATGTACGTGTTCAGTAGTGTGTAATCTTCCTCGCCTGTCTGTCATCTCTTGTCGCTCTGATCATGGAATAATAATATGAGAATGAAGAAGACGATGTCTATTTTACTAGATGAGATGCAAAAATTAATCATGTCGTACGAGTAGTAAATATACGTAATATTCTGTTTAGAAATAAAAGTCTTTTTTGCTGCAATACATACCAAACTTTTAAAAAATGACTCATTTGATGCATCATGCAAATTCTAAAAGTATAGAAGGAGGAAAAATCATTCAAATTTTATTACTTATCTTCACAGAATACGGATTAAAACAACAAGCATAGCTTCATGATTATAGATTACGAATGATATTTAGACTATTGATTCGATAAAAAGTCACCCCTTAGTACTTTTAATAAGGTCTGTTAATTTGTAATAAACAAAGGGACCATAGTGTTAGTTCTCAACGGAGATAATTAGTAAAACCTTTTTAAATTACAAAACAATTCTGGTGAAAGTATGCAAGATTATATAGTCACACAATTCCTCTGTCCTTGTTCCAAAGCTTAATGTGTTAGTGTCATTAGTGAAAACCGTAGGCATGACAACGACAACAATGAATAATTTGACGTTGGACAATTATCATCCCTTGTGTCGATCAATTTAGGTAAATTCATGTGTTTAAGATGATACTGAATTGGCTGTGGTGGCTGCTGCAATTTCATCCAAATTTTCTTTTCCATTGTTATTTTTTATTGTTCATATTCCCTTCATTGCAGCCGTGTATTGGGAGTGCTTGATCCCAAACGTGTGAGCTGGTGCTGGCGACATGTTAATCTAAAAAGTAATGAGGTGAAAGTAAGTTACTGCCTGCATAACGTATTCAAGGAGCCGTGTTTACTTTCTCCGGGGAATGTGCCCCTGGCCCTGGCTTCTTTGTATCGTCCGAAGGCAGTATTGTCCTAATTGAGAGAGAGTAGGCGGGTGCCTTTTCCTTCATGGCGTTTAAATTTCCAGACTCGTACTTTCCAGGTCCAGGATTAGCAGCTCGCGTGTCCACCACATCCTTTCCACGACCTGACATTGTGTACGCGGGAGCCATCTTCTTTATCCCCCCGGGACAATTCCCAAGCACCGGCGGAACGTTATAAACATTTGGAGCTATCATCAGAAAAGAAATTTATGAATGAGTTTCATGGATGACCAATTTTCATTTGTGTCTGTCTTACCTGGCGTATTACTTTTCATTTCATTCTTAGGCTTCAGTCCGAAACTATATTTTGGAGAGTGGTCTAAAATCTTCTTCTCCGCCTTTTCAGGGCAGTAAGCACCAGGCGCAGGGGTGACAAAGGGCTTGGGGTCAGCATGTCGGTAGTGCATTGAGGCAGAGGGTGCGGCGGATTTCCCTAACAACAAGAGAGGTTTCTTTGCAACGACACTCAAAGTAAAAGTTGACGAAGAAGTTAGTGTAAATGTCCACAAACGCTCACCCTTACTACTTAACCCGTTTACATTATAAGTTCCAGGACCAGGACCGGCGTAGTCTGTCGTATCCCCATGTCTATTCAACGTTACATCAAAGCACACCCGTTAATTTCCCATTTTTTATTGATTTTAAAAAGCAGGGACTAGGCTACTATGGTTTAGCGCTTGCAAATTATTAAGAATTACCTATTACCAAAAGTGAAGCAAGGCGAAGTGCTTTTTCCCGAAACGTAAGGCTTTCTCCCTGCGTAAACCAACTTCCCATAGAATCATTAAGTCTTTCTTCCTTAATTTAATTACTCTCTACATTGCATTGAACAGAATAGACAATTTTGGTGTGTCAATCACAAAACACACAATTGCTCATTCAGATTTTGCATTGGATCTCATCTTACCCCATTAGTCCCATAAAGTCATGAGAAATAACTTAGATAGGATTTTAATGGTTTTTGTGCACCATTCACCAGTCATCTTTATCATTTTGCTCTTTGCTTACCTATCATAGTTGGTAGTGTTACCCAGGCTGGTCCAGGCCCTATAAAATAAAATAAATTGAAGCAAAAAGGGCAATGAGAAAATCCTCGTAAAATGAAGTAACATTTCTTTATTTTACCACTAAATTCAGCAGCAATTGGTCCACGACGTTTCGTTGGAGTCCAAGGTCTTTGAGTAAGTCCTCCCATTTCTAAAGCCAAACACAGATTAAATTAAAGCTTCATTAGTTATTTGTCATCCTCAAATCCACTGCCATGCCAACCCATCATAATCTAACAATGCAATAATGCTTCAAAGCAAAGTGTGAAGCAGATTAGATTAGATTTATTTCCACACTTTATGATCGTTTGCTATTTTAAATGAGAGTTGAGTGCAACTGGAAGTGAGGCAATCAAGCAGCATGATCCTTCGTTCACCGAATCACAGAAGAGAAAGAAGAATGAAATATCATCAATCCAAAAAAAGTCGGATTTACTGTCAATCAGATAGGTATAAAAGTAATGTTAGGTTTTCGCCCTCAGCATACGCTACCTCTAACAAATAATAAACCACGTTGAACATAATTAATGAGATTTGAAAGTGTGCATATAATAATGATTACAATACGTTGGCGTTGGTTCTACTTTCACCTCATAAAACCCAATTTTAAAAAAACATCGTCATATCTTCGGTGGTAGTGTCAGCCTCGTTGGGATAATACTTTCTCTTTCCTTTCACCAATGTCAAAATTGAACCTGGGTCTCCTTCAATATCTCAGAGGGTTTCAATGTGGCAACGCGTCACTCTGGAAAATTTGTTGTGATGGGGAGGCGTAATCAGGCAAATGTATATAAGCAACGAGCAAATATTGAATTCATCTATTTTCCATGACATTCAACGTGAAGAAATTAAAATATCATATGCTTGCAATGAGCGTCACCTTGGTGAAAATTTTAATTCCTTGAGACCATGACTTGTCTTTACTATTTAGATTTATGCGTTGTTGAGAAGAGTGGTCAGTTTTACAAACTTTTGACTGTTTGTCTAAACTTCTTCAAAACATAATGGTGCTTTTAAGAGAGGCTCGTTCGAGCTATTTATTTTGGTAGACACTTCCTTCTATTATTTTGACTACGAAGTAATTACGACGTGTCTCTGTCCATCCATCAGAGTTCTCCTTATTTGCATAAATCAACGCTTTGCGTAGGCGTTGAGTACAACTTACTTTGTTTGCTCAAACAATTCGATGCATTAATCGCCAGGGATATGATGATACAGGTTCTTCAGAATAAAAATACTAAAAGTCTTTGGAGTGTCAATTGTATTGTCATTATACTTGATAGTCATCAACAGAATCCGTGGCTCAACTTAAAATTCCACTATAAATTGTGACAACCTGATCCCACACAACCCAATCACTGACCTTTCTGTAGAACGAGTACAGGTGCTGCAAAAAAAGCGGTTCAATTCCTAATTTGTTCAGAGAAGAATTAATTGGATTGAAAGAACAAGAAGGAAATCCAATACCAGACCAAAATTTTAAACGTGTGGAAGAAAGGGGGGTCGATGAACACTAGGCTTTTTAAAAACTGTGCTTAATGTTGAAGTAATTAAGTGGGGTGCTTCAGGGACCGACCAAAGGTATAGTGACGGCATTTGGGAAACTAAGCAAGAAGAGCATTATGGATGCCCAAAAGGTTGGACAAAATAATAGCACGGTTCTTATTTGGACAACAGGGTCATCCTACTATCGTCATCGTCTCATGAACTCATAACTAACGTTGTTCTCTCTTCCACCGCCATTATTATTATTAACCAGCATCACCATTATCGCCACACCATCATGTCTATTTCACACTCAAGCCTGTCTCATTCTGATCCAATCCAATCCAAAGTCTCATTTTGCAATCCAAGTCAGAGATCTGATCTCATTCTACGTAACCTCCTTCACCTTCGTCTCATCTTGCCTCCAAAGTTACCACCACTTCCACATGGTAAAGTGAACAGTATGACATACAGAAGGACTTTTATGTCAAAGGTACATTATTATTAAAGTCAGAAGCACTGTTTGTCCGTCTCATTACCAAAAAAGTGGAATTGAGGGATGATAATTACATGTATGCCTATTGCCTGCTTCCAATCTTTTCTTTCCAATTAGGCAGACTCGTACTGATTGCAATTTATTCGACAAACTCCTTAGCTGAAGCATGTCAGCTCCATGAATACGCACCTTGAGTGCTTACCGTTCGGAGAAAGTTTCAAATTTTGCTACCGTTGGTTGGTGTAGCTACAGTTTTAGGGTATACGAGTCAATCACTAACGACTTGACAAACTTCCTTGGAGATTTACGACATAAAAATATCAATAGTTTAGCTTACTTTGTGCAACGACTTGAGTATCTTTTCTCTATGGCTATTCATCACAATGTATTAACGTAAACCATAATTGCCATTCTTGTGCGATTAGTTACCCCCTGTAATTCCATTACGTTTGTAGCATTAACAACTATAACTTAGTGAATTGAATACCAAAGCAGGCTTCAATTTTCAATTTATGATTATGTCCACCCACCCACCAGTGAAGAAACACGGATACTGTCTGTCAAGGACCATCCAAACAACCACTTTCATGATTCCCCAATTGTTCAACATCAACGCAGAGTAAATTTGGAGGAGGAGACGAAATTAATATATCAATTTCTTGTCTCGATGATGTAGTAAGGCAACTAGGAACGTATCATCATGACATGCTATTTTCTAAATATTTGTGCCTTCCATTTAGTCAAACTCTTCCTCCTTCATTGAGACATGATAGTAAATAATTTGTTTTTTAATTGTTCTTTCCTAGACTAAAGTAATAATGCTTTTACAAGCGAGAGAGAGTTGTTATGTCATTACAACAAGTTACTGGTCAAATAATGATTTCTGATTAATTTTATTACAGCCCTCTCTCTTTGTCTATACGTCTCGCCTTTTTAAACATTTTATTGATGACTTAAAATTTATGGAGTTGTAGAACTAAAGAGATAAAGTGTAAGCGTCATAACGATATGAATGTGTCGTACAGCAAATTCATTGCACCCACCTTGCTTAAAAATTGATAACAACAACAAGAAAGTGAGATAAGTAATGAACAAAATAGGGAAACCAGTGGTTTGTGACTGCACGGTGTAATGATTAGTCCAATCCTTTTACCATGAATGTTTTTGTTATCAACAATTACGGTCATTACGACACAAAGATATTTCTTGTCCATATAAGGACATAATTTAGTGAGGCACGAGCCTACATTCTTAATGGGATTGTGCAATCTGCAAGTGCGTAGGGACGTTTTCGCTTTTGTCTGGAGAAGTTGCAATAGCAATACCCATAATTGAATAAAGCTGTTGGGTAGAACTGACATATTGACCCAAAGTTTGCACGACCAGACTCAGATTTGTCTAATAAATAGCTAATGTGAATATGAAGGAATTTAACACCTGCTCCATGGAACATAATGGAATGAAACCATTAGGACCTAGTGTGTGGGGCACAGTAAGACTGATATTTTCTGGCTCCTCATGTGATGTCCACAGAAAATATTGCGAACCATCAAACTATTAAATGCCATTTAAGTACTGGACACTTCAAGAGACAAAAATTCTCCTGGTGATCCCATTTTAAATATTGTTTGAAAACATCTAACAAATGTGTGCCACAAATTGCGCAAATTGATAGTGACAATTATGAAATAATAAACATTATAGTTATACATGGTAAAGAAAATAAAGAACTAACCTCCTGAGACAGTCATGTTGATATCTTCTTGATGTATTGTTTCTGAAATTATGAGTGGATAAGATTAATTATGGGTACTGTTTATAGTTAAAGGAAATAAAAACTATCGAAGTCGAGATTAATTCTACGGAAGATTTGCATGAAGAACAATATATTGGGGAGCCTCTCACTTGAAAGTAATTTTTCGAGTTGCAGACATCATGCGTTTTTCACTCAAAACTTTCACCAGAGCAATTTAGCCGTACAAGCCATACTTATTTATAGGAGCAACGACTACCTACTTACTTCTACAATCAAGTATAGACTATAAGTGAGAGTCCAAAGGAGACAGGAGTCATTTTCACCTTTTCATACCATCACAGCATAGTGGGCAAAAATACCAGCACAATGTAACTGCAACCCATGCCTTTTCTGCACAGAGAAGAAAGAAGGCTAGACCACTGATGGCGTGGGTGCCTGTGACTGCCTGGTACCGACGGAGAAAGTTTTCTAGCAACTGAACACTTCCTTCATTTCCTTGCTTTCTCCAACCTCTCTTTCACTCTGCATTTCACAATCACAGCCCATTCCTATGCAGTGAGTTGGTTATTATTATACACGCAAAGGTGAAAGCTGAAGTTTCCAAAGACTTTCACCTCACGCAGACAATTCTGCTAATACTTCATGTGAATGGCTAACTTTTACGCATCTAGTCTCTGATGCACTGAATGGTCATCATTTCACAGTCTTTCAATAAAGGTGGATATGTTCTTAATATAAACTGGATTTTCCCCCCTGCCTTGATACCTATCTAGTAAGTAATCAAAGTGAAAGTCACGGTAGAATTTTCTCCTACATTCTGGTGACAATGAGGGAATGAGTGGGCGTATATACAAAACGCAGTTAATCAGTCTTTCGCACATCATCAATAAGTGTCCGGCCCATTTAGTATGCTATCATTCCTATTTTTAGATGATCTATGTTTTGTTTCCTACCCACCACAGTTGCCTCTCTGCTCTGCTATCATCTAATTCTATCAAATCACTACTGACCGTCTATACTTTGCTCATTAATCTATCCCTACACTGATCAGATCAATCGCTAAATGGCTTATTACATCATTCTGTTACAAGCTAACCAACAGAAAGAGATAAAACAAAAGAACTTTAATAAAAAAGATGCATGAGTCTGGATTGGATGCATATTCACATAAAAAAATCTTTGGCGATGATCGGGTGTTTCTCTAACACGAACCACACAGTGAGACAGCTATTATTATTTGACCACAACCACAAGATGAGTATATGAGCAAAACGAATTTCTGCTAATTAAAAAAAGTAATTATATATCACCATCATCGTGAAGGACTTGCGACTCACAATGAGAATAAAGGAGAAAAATGAAACTTTGTCCTGGTGTCACTTCTATCTATGTTTGATCTGCAATGGGTCGAGTCTCACAGTTTCACCCGGTGTCTTTATGAGTCGCATTTACCATAATAATAGAATTCTGGGCATCATCACATGACTCGACAACGATAGTCAAAAACAAATTTCAAAGATGACAAATGGAAATGCAAAAAATCAAATTCTCATTGCTCATGTCCCTCCCAAATCCACCTGTACTGGATGAAGAAGACACGAGCCAAAAGATGCACAAGAGGAAAGATGAGAGCAGAGATAGCTTTTTCAATCCTTCCTCCCACACACTTTTGCATTAGCAATAACTAATTTAATAGATGAAGAAGGTCCGTGCTTTTTAAAAACCTTTCTGATTAAATAAAACCTTTTACCTTCCTCCTGCGAAATTGCCAGTGAATTCTTTCTCAACTTTCCCAACTTTTCAGCTTATGCAACCGAGGTGTAGATTACAACAAATGTAAATGGCAACTAACTACTACTATTCATTTCTACGAACAAATCTGTTTTCTTCGCACACAAGGATTTGTAGAAATGGACACTCTAAAAGTGCAAAAGTGTATAATTGCAATAAATTGCAACTTAGATATACTCAGTAATGTCAAGAGTGACGCATTCTAAAGGCTATAAGTACTTGAAAGGTGTGCACAGATGGACTTATTTGGAATCGTCACTCTTGCTAATATACTTGGAGATAACAGAAGCACTTAATCTTCTTCAGGGAACAATGCATTGTGCAACATCCAAGAACGGAATGTCCATTGCGCAACACAAATGGTGCTAAATCTAGGCTATTGATGAGTAAGTACTAAATTCTCACGTTGCCCCACTTGCTCTTTCAGTGAAGTAATGAGTGATTGGGAATTAAAAGGAAACAATGGATCGTATTCGCTTACCTTTCCGGCTTATTGTGGCAAACTCGTCCTTTTGCAAGTCGTAGGGTGGACTTAGATTTGCAAAAGTATGTTCAAATTCAATGAGTTTACTTCCCCCAAATCTTTGACACTTTCTGACACTTAGAGTTGACTGGTTTGGTTTCGGTGTAAAATACAATATTTATGGTCAAACGGGGGATTAAAAGTGTAGAAGAGGCAATCTGAAGGAGGATTTTAGTTTATAGTGACAATTTGGACGAGGAGTGCGATTGAGACTGACTGAGTAGACAATTTCATGGAGTAGTTTGTAGTGGGACGACCTTCTATATAGGTTGCAACAACAAGACTTTGTGTGTGCGATTATTTCATTTTTGTAGATCCTTTTGCGTGTGTGGGCGATGGATGGATGGACGAACTTGCATCTCTCATTCGAGATGTGCGAATATGGTCATGAATAAACGATATGGATGTTGTAGAAAGCAAAGCAGGTCTTAATTGCTAACTATGGCGAAGAGTCACAACTCACAAAGTACGAATACAATTTTTAGGAGGCGTTAGAAGCTAAAAAATGGGCCTGAGAAGGAAAAACATGGTACGAGGAACGTTCGGGCCCACAACAATGATCATTACTACATCGACCATTTAAATTCTTTGAATTAAGCTTTGCTTAAGAAGCATTTCTATTCTTTGAACCAAATCAAGATACTTGGCCTACGACATACAGGAATGCCGTGGACGGTTTTTCTTCAGTTTCCCTGAAATTTCGTCAATGAAAGTTGCGGAAACAATGACAAAACTGCACTTTTCTATAATGTTCTAAACCAACCCCCCCAAGATAGACGTGCAGGTGCCCACACATTGGATCCTTTTGATAGGCCTAAAAACATTGTTGAACCATATCATGAAACTTATGGTCTAATGCAATGGTACATTAGGTAGAGACGAAGAGATAGTTTTTTTGGCTGGGTGTTAAAAGTCTTGACCACTTTTGGAAATTTGTGTGCCATTGTTATTAAGCGTTACCTTTACAATGTTAGGCACGCAAAGAAAAACTACTTACGAGCCTGTTTTGAAGGCCTGCGTTGTTGCTTTTCTTCTTCACAAACATGAGGATGACATGATGAACCTGGCTTGGCTGACATAAGTGGAGTTGTTGTTGCATTAGACAAGTATGGAATGGAAGAAGCTTATTAGAGATTGTATTGAGATTGACAAATTTGGACTAAACTGAGTAGGCGAGGTCAAGTCAGTTACATCTCTGTACAAAGCCAAGACAAGTGCAAAAAAGTACGTTGTTAATTGTACCGGAAACTAACCGCTTTCTACATTATAGTAAAGGGTTTTATGGAATTCACTACACCAAACAGACACACAAACTGGTAAAATATTTAAGATTATCAATTTATTTTTTCATTTATTACAAATCGGATGAGATTCGGACCACATCTCCCTCCCTTACATATTTGTCTCATACGCTTACTCGTACGAACATAGTATATAACTTAATTCATGTCTTTCTGACGAGGCGAGGCTTCTCCGACTTTCTTCACCTATTAAATCTATGTACAATTATAAACATAGAGGTAGCTTTATGGTTACAAATACTCAGATTATATATGCTCACATCAAAAGTATTGGTACTCATCTTAATTGCGCTTGGTATTATCAATAATATCGTGACACTTGTGTGTGTTTTTACTTAATTACATGATTACGTAAATATCCATCTCTACTCACGAGTTGCTTATTGCGCTTAACCTACGTAGGTATGTATAGCATGTTGTTTGCGTGTTTGTTGGGTAACAAAGAGTAACAAATTATTACAAATAAACTAGAAGACAATGAACAAATGTTTTCTTGTATTCAATCACCCTTATTCATGTTTACGCACACAACCACAGCAGTACAGCAATAATAGCCCAAGTAAGTAAAGGAAGAGGTTGCAATAAAAGCTAACAAGCATTACTAATATTATTGTTATTGATGGTACAGAAATATTTGACTTGAGTACTCGCAAGTACGAGGCATGACTTTTTTTTGACATTATTGTTACAAATCAGATGCAGTAGTGACTAACCTAATCATGTATTTAAAAATGTAACGAAACTTTGTTGCAGTTATTTTATGTTTTTTTTCTGGCGACGACGACGACGACAATGTTGATGATGATGGAGGATGACTTGATCGAATCGCTGATGTTCTTGTTGCTTGTTTTTGATTTTAGAATTATTAGTAGTAGGAGTAGTAGTAGTAATGCGATGCGGCGAGTGTGGTATTCTTTAGTGCTACATGGCGTACTTCCGAGTCCATTCCTTCGCCAACTCGTTGTACTTTTGACGATCAGTTTTGTAGATCCGCGCAATCTCAGGAACCAAAGGATCTTCTGGATTAGCATCGCACAACAATGAGCAGATAGATAGAAGAACTAGAACAAGACAAAGGGAATTGGATTCACATCAAAACCAGCAAGTTTTTAAAAATACCTTTCGATATAGTCAAGGCCGGCGACCATTGAGAACGCAGAATGTCCAGACAAATAGACCCATTGGAATTGATGTTCGGATGGTAGATCCTCGTAGTAAATGCGACTTTTGGAGGCTTGAATGGATAATCCATCGGAAAGTGAATTGACAAGAAAAACACACCTCCTTGATAAGGACTGTCAGCCTGATTCAAAACACACAAAAAAACGTACATTTCTGAGTCAGCACTAAAAGAACCATACACACTTACCGGTCCCATGATTGTAGCTTGCCAATGAAACACTGCAAAGAAAGAAAGATGAAAGGGGCGTGACTCATATGATTGACCTTTGTTGCCGACAAAGAAACTTACAATCTTCCCCCACTGGACCAGCTGAGCATTGAGCAGGAGGATCAGTCCCAATGTCGAGAAGCTCCTATTTCAAAAGAAGTCATGATTTAAGGACCCTGAAGTGCTACTTGTTGCGTATTGTCCACCTTACCTTGTTAATACGTTTCAGAGCCATACTTCGAGTTGTCCTACGCCGATCAGGTTATTGTAACACACCCCCTCAGTCAGTCAGTCAATCAGTCAGGTTTATAGGTTCTCCCCTCTCCTCCCACACGAACAAAAGAACAAAGATGATGTGACTGACCTCTAAAAAAAACTACTTTTCCTTGACCCTCAAAAGAACCGTGAGGAAACCTGACAAAGGAGGACAAGACTCTTACGTTATTCTAGAATTAATTACTGGGAACTTACTTTAATTGAAGAAGACACAGTCAATTGCCGACGACTTAGAAGAAAGGACCAGACGAAATCAGTACACGTTATTCAGACTCAGACAGTCAGAATGAAATGAAATTCGGATTCTCTCTCTCAATTCTCAATGACATAAATGAACACCTTTCCTCTCGTCTCTCTCTCGATTTCTGCTTGTCTCATCCTCTCGTTTGCTCGTTCGCTCTCTATCCTTCTCTGCTCCTGATCCGTCTCTCTCTCTCACTCACTCACTCTGACGACACAAAGAAACAGAGGCTTATTATTTCAAGTGGGAATGGAAGGGGTCACCCACGGATCACGTCAAACGTCCATACGTCCTTACATTCCTCCCTTCAAAGAGGCCCACAGGCTGAGAGGTGGAGGCTTTGTTCGTCCCCTTGCAGAAGGTCGCCCTTTGTGCTTTATGCACGAGGTAAGGGTATTGCACATGCAATAAATTGTGCAAAAAGGAAGTCAGAAGCCCATGTTTTTGCCTCCTTCAAAGTTTCTGAAAATGAGAATGAGATTCATTTTGAACAAAGGATCAGAATCGAAAGCAACAGGGCTGTTTGATAAGATGGATGCCTGCATGGATGCCTGCAAAGGTGGAAAAGTGTGATATGAGTCATCATCCTCCTCGACGCGTCGTCAGTCAAGTCAGTCAGTCAGCAAACGGATCGGATGATGACATTGCGAAAGAATGTGCGAGAAGAAAAGAGCAAGCAGAACTTAAATCATCCGCTGCTATCAACATAACATAACATAATTGTTGGGTCGGGTCTGGGCCTGGACTTACAGCAGTGTTGGTAGTAGTTAGCATAGGGTTACACAAGTTTCATGATGATGATGATGATGATGATGGGTAATAAGATAATAGCTTAACTCTCCTCAAGTCATTGACAAATGACCAAGATGGATGACATGAAATGACAGAGAGGAAAAGGAAGCTTATGAAAAAGGGAATATAATGAAAATAGTACAATCGGGGCGGCCTACGACAATGTCCAGAGAGAGAGAGAGAACCACCGATGATAAGCAAACGATATGTATGCTTATGCAAAAAATGTCAAAATTGAAGTCATAAAAAATGAGTGAAAGTATTTCCTTTTTCCTCTGAGCTCAGGTGTCTTTTTTTCGACAGGAGGCCTAACTTCCGGCCTGCCACATCATGAGACACCACCACCACCAAACAAAAATCAACATATGATATGATATGCATGCATGCAATGATAAGAAGAGACAAAGTGCCTATTTGATTGATTGGAGAAAGGTGGAAGGGAGAGAGCAAAAGCAGGGGAAAGTGTAGAAAGTTTTTGTGCATGTGCATGCAGTATGGACAGGAAGAAAGTGACGAAAGCGGAAGACAAAGAAAGAGAAAGAGAGCACGCAATGTGCAATGCAAAATGCAGGCATAGGAGGACAACAACCCTTCATCGCTTTTCTCCTTTCTTTCTTTACTTTCTTTACTCATTCATTCCTCATCCAAGTGCCCTCCTGGTTGTTTGTATTTATTCTTTCTGTGATTGTAATTAGTTGACCGTTTAAAGTTTAAAAAGTTTGAGAAGGTAATAAAATTAAATTCAGACGAAGAAAGTGACTCGCAAAAAAAGGCAGTTGAGAAAGAAGGTGACTCATATTTAAAGAGAAAGAAAAGAAAACGGTTATCGTTTTAAAGACGAGTGGTGATAACGGCCGACTTTTAAATATCCATACATTCACATATTCCATGCATTTAAATCTCCAATGTGCGACGGAGACAATGAAAAACCATCGAGTCAGGCCGTCAGACACCTGAGGGGCGTTCATCCAGGCCGTCCATTCATTTCATAGAGAGGGATCAAAGGTTCAAGGGAGGCAGGGTTTGAAGACGGTCACTTTGCCAGGGTCGAAAAGGTAAGGTCGTCATGGTTTTTGGTAGTTTAAGGTGGGGGAGTGTGTGGTTGGCCCCAGGGTGGGAAGACCAATGAGCGTTGAGATGAAAATTGAGAGCGAAAGAAGCCTCGTCTGTCTGGTGAACCGTTGGACTCACACTCTTCTCTTCTCACTTCTTCTTTCCTCTCCAGCAGAGACAAACGTGAAACGTCCTCCTCCTCCTCCTCTCCTTCGTCTTCAACAGACAAAAAAGGGACCTTTAATTAATCTTTTGTTAGAAACTTCTCCCCCTCCCCTTTGGGAAGAAAGTAAAGACCCTCTCCTACTTTAAAGTACCCCCCACCCTCAAAAGTCTGACAAACTTCTTTTGTCTCTTTCTTTAGAATCTTTTGTTCTCGGACTCCCAGTCTCCTTCACTGATTGGGACTAGATTTCGTCATCAGGCGCAGTAAGTGCGTGGTAAGTCTCTCTCTCTCTCTTCCAGTCAGTCACGTCACACGGGCCCCTTTTGATCAGGTGAATGAGTGTCGTTGACTCTTTTTTTGTGTGTGAAGAATATGGCTGCGTTGAGAGGTCAAGATCCGAAGTTGGAGGGGCACCGACCCATGCAGGCGAGACCGCCAGTGGGTCCTGCAGGGGGACGAGATGAGAGGGCCGCTCCCCACATAAGGAACAATGTTCCGCTGCCGCCGAACAACAACACTGTGAATCAGTCCGTCATTGACATTCCGTCCACGATTGTGGACTCAAAGACAGAGGCTCAATACATTAGGGGCAAGTTGCTGGGAAAAGTAAGTTCTGCATATCTCTCTCTCTCATTGTCATGTTCTCTAATTGACTGACTTGTTATGGATCAGGGGGGCTTTGCTCGGTGTTATGAAGTCGTCAATAGAAAGGATCAGAGCACGGTGGCCTGTAAGATTGTGAATAAGACTTTGCTCACGAAGCCACATCAGAGAGAGAAAATGGGACAGGTGAGTACTTAACTTATCATCAACGGTTAACTATTCTAGTGTTTAGAAATGTGTATTTGAAACAAACCTTTCTTGTCATTTTAGGAAATCCGGATTCATCGTGAGTTAAACCATGAGTTCGTGGTTCAGTTTATTTCGTATTTTGAAGACGACGCGAATGTCTACATCACTTTGGAACTATGCAGCAATAAAGTAAGTTTTTGTTTTAACCCAATGAAAATTTCACTGCAATATAAGTCTTATTTGTGATATTATTTGTTTAGAGTTTGATGGAGTTGCAGAAACGGCGGCGAATCGTCACAGAACCTGAAGCAAAATACTTCATGAAGCAGATTGTGAACGCTATGCAATATCTTCATGATGTTAAGCATGTTGTGCATCGTGATTTGAAACTTGGAAACATTTTCATATCTGTGGATATGAATGTCAAAATTGGAGACTTTGGACTGGCGACTACGATTCAATTTGATGGAGAACGCAAAAAGTAAGATACCTATTGTCTAAACAATAAATAAATGAGAGTTTGATTTGTAACGGTTTTTTGTTAAATTCCTAGGACTCTTTGCGGTACTCCAAATTACATTGCTCCTGAAGTGTTGATTAAGAAGGGTCACAGCTATGAAGTAGATCTGTGGTCAATTGGATGTATCTTGTAAGTATTTTAAAAAAATCATTTGCCCTCCTTCATTTTTTCCTACAATTTGATAATGTTAAGGTACACGCTGTTGGTGGGTCGACCACCATTTGAGACTGCAACATTGAAAGACACGTACTACAAGATAAAGCGAGGCGAATACTACTATCCATCAAACGTTCGTGTCAGCGACGCAGCAAGGAAACTCATCGGGTCGTTGCTTCAAGTAAATCCAGCACTGCGTCCATCAGCTTCGCAGATTTTGGCGGATAGTTATTTAACTCAAGGTAAATCCATTCATTTAAACTTGATTTATGAAGAAATGGATGACTTTGGCTTAAATTTTCGATCAACTAACTTTTTTTTGCAATTTTGTAGGATACATTCCGACCCATCTTCCAGCGTCGGTTCTTACAATGGCTCCACGTTTCGATACAAAAGCCACAGTTGCACTACGCAAAGAAGCGGTACGTCCACCGCCTCCCGTGTTCAAGACACCGTTGTCTCTGGCTAATCCAACTTCAACTCCGATTGTGGGACAGAGAGATGTAGGAAAAGCAACTATCGGCAACAACATGGAATCTGGGACAGGGTCCGTTGTTTCGAGACCCAGTCAGGAGGGAAAAGATGGAGGATTTGTTGGAGAGCTTAGCAGTGCGGACATTATTGAATATTTGCGGAATTTGAAGAATCAAGTTCAGAAAATCATCACGGCTAATCCGGCGCCTACGTCTGATGACGGTAAGTTGTTATTTTCATTTTACTCCAAGAGTACATGTTATAAATTGTATTTTTGACACAGATGAGAGTGAGGATCCCTCACAATGTCCAATGCTTTGGATTTGCAAATGGGTGGATTATTCGGATAAGTATGGCTTCGGCTATCAACTGACGGATGACTCTGTGGGCGTCAGTTTCAACGATCAAACGAAAATAATCTTGCTCGCTGATGGTCGAAGTTTGCATTACATTGACAAATGTGGAAAGGAAATGTACTACAGTTTGGCGAGTTTTCCTGATGAGCTTTCAAAGAAAGTCAAGCTTTTGAAGTATTTCGAGCAATACATGCAGGATAATTTGGTGAAGGTATGTAGAAAATAAATACTGCCTTTTTCGTTCCTTAACATTTCTTAAACAACAATGTGTTTTTCAAAATTCCAGACTACTGGAGGAAAGACGCCTCCAAATGCGGATTGCATTGCTCGTGTTCCCAACATGTGGACTTGGTTCAGGACTTCTCGTTCGGTTGTAATGGTCCTGTCCAACGGAACAGTACAAATCAACAACTTCAGGGATCACTCAAAGATGATTTTGTGCCCCCTGCTTGGTGCCTTAACCACTCTTGCCACTACTAAATCCATGAACACTTACACGCTTGCTAACATGGAAAAAGGATTGTCGCCAGAGATGATGGAACGATTGGTGTACGCTTTGGAAAAGGTAAGTTAACTAAATTTACTCAAACACATTAACCACAGCTCTCAAGATAACTTGTTTTTAAATTGACAGATTGAAGTTATACTTGGAAATCCTAGGCTAAGCCCGCATGCTAGTGTGGCCTCGCCAGTTCCCGCAAAGCGATCATAAATCGCAGAGAACACTTTTTCGTTGTGAAATTGAAATTCAGTCGAAGTCGAAGAAAATTCTTAAGAAATCATACAGGAACTACCCTACCGTCACCGCCACACCCCCCAAGAATACAACAACAACCTCCTTTAGTTCTCGCCGTTAACAGTTTTATTATAAGTTATTTTACATTACCTAAAAAACCTACCTACCTACTTTTACAAGAATGCACCCATTTGTACTTAACCAACCTCCTCAGAGGAAGTAATATGTATTGTAATAAGTTCTCAGAGTGATGTCAGAATTTCATTGAAGTAACTAAATTGAATTTTTATACATTTTCAACTGAAAATCAAAACTTTTATAACAATTTGGCACTTTGAATAAATTTTCTATGTATACAGCAAAGAATCTAGTCTCGTCCTGTCTGTCCCCTCCCCACTCATCATCACATTTCATGCAATCAATCAATGGTGTCATTGTCATATAATTAAGACCTTGGAAAGGTCCTTTTTTCATTTCGTTTTTGCATTCAAAATTTCAAACTTTCATCCTCGTCCGCTCGCAGTAAAGAAAAGCCGACTGCCTTTGCATTTGCTTCGTGTGTTTTGGTGGTTCAAGCAGCAGAGTCACAACAGTTGGAAAGTTGAGACTGCCTCATCTTCTCAACAAACAGCAAATACAATAACAAATAACAAACATTTTGCTGGCCTGATTTCCAATTTTTTAAAAACAATTTTGATAAAACATAAAAATTTGACTCGACTTATTGGAAATGGTTGAGGGGTGTAGGACGTTTGCCACTTGTGAATGTGAAGGCGAAGGCACCAACGATTTACCATTCATCATTTGTTTAAGGAAGTAGTGGAAGCAGTGGCAATACGTTTTAATTACTCCATTCATAATCAATCAATAACCAAACAAGAAAAATACCACATCCTTCTTAATCTTAACTCTGGAAGAAAGTAAAAGACGTTGAGGACACCAACATTGCAGTGGGGTCACAAGAGTTATTCTCATCTTTAACCAAAGAGGTAACACCAGTAGGTATTATTATTCAACGTTTGTATAGTCTTCTTAACCTTAATAACTGTCTTGATACTTGCAGATTGAAGAAGAAGGCTAAATTATGGTGGTGTTGACGTCTAAACCGACTGTTGCTCCCACCTCATCCGGGGCTGGACTCGCGTCTGGAACCTCCATGGGGAAACCAACGACTTCCGTGCCACACCCTCTGGCGAATGACGTTGTCTTTGTCGTGGAAGGGACGGCACTGTGTGGGGCGTACCTCACTGAACTGAAGCAAACTTACATCACCCCCACTTTGGAGTAAGTGCTAATTCCTTTCAAAAGGATTTGGAGAAAGTCTTCATTATTATGGGGAAAGTAGGAAATATGGACACTATCTATAATTCTTTTCATACCTATTTTTTGCTCTAGATTTTTCCACGGAGGTCATTTTGATGAAAAAGAATGCAGCTCTGATGTAAGCCAATCTTTTGAAAGTTCCAGCTCATGTCATTGTGTCTGTTGTTAATTCAATTTTTTGGAAACGATTTCTTACTACAGAGTAACTTTTCCTTGTACGGGCTGGTTGTGTTCCATTCCTCTGATGTTCTCCCTGGGTACCTGACAGAGGCACATGGACCTCTAACCACACCTCAGAAAGTGATGCATATGATAGAAAAAATACAGTACGTTGTCGCCCTTCAGTAGTACCAAGGACTTGACTTGACTGACAATCTTATTTTTGCTATTAGATTTAGCGGAGGATTCGGGGAAGCAGTGTCACACGTTGGAGAAGGCTTAGCTACTGGTTTACAGTGCCTTCAGGACTTAGCCGCGTTTAGAGCTATCCCTACAGAGTCCGCTCCTGGTAATTTTGCAGTACTACTTGCGTCTTGTATGATATACAGAGTTAATTGGATGCTTGAATTTTGTGTGCCGCAGCGAAAAAACACATCATTTTGATATGCAACTGCAAACCTTTCGGATTGCCAGTGGCTGAAGCGTTAGGCGAGGACGGGAAATATCGTGGCTTGACGGCAGAGCAATTGGCAGTGTCAATGTCTGACAATGATGTACATTTATCCATATTCTCCCCAAGGAAGATCCCAGGTAGGAAACTTATCAATCACTTTGGACAACTGTTTTAACGCTATGTTGTAGCACTTATGAGTTTGTTCGACCGTGCGGGTGGGGAAGTATTAGCACAGAAAACGTATGCAAGAGACCCCAGGCACTTGGTTTTACTCAACGGATTTCATCTTCAGGTAGGCACCGTTGTCTCCGCTATTGGGAGGACAAACTTTTAATTTTAAAACCTTTGTAGGAGCGACCTGTGACTCCTACACCGACGAAGCCGACAATTACAGAATCAAGTCCCATGAACATCAATCAGGGTCCTCAAGTTAATACCATGTCGCCTTTGGTTTCTACCATGAATCAACCAACTCCACCACCTCCCCCCATACCTGTTCAATCACAATCTCCCATGCAAATGCAAGTGTCCGTCTCGCAATCACAGCCTCTTAGTTCTGTGGGACAGACGCTACCGCAACTACCACCTCCAGTTCCCACTCCTCCCCAAATTCTTGTTAGCAGTAACAGTGGACCTACAGGAAATATTCAACAAGCACCAGTACAAAGCTTCCAAGCCCCGTCGCAACCAGGTTTCAATCCTCCAAACCCTCTAACCACTGCACAGATGAGGATCAGAGCTATGCGACCAGGGGGTCCAATGCCGATACAAACTTCAGCCCAACAATTAGCGAACATAAGAACTCAACAACAACTAAATCCTCACCTGAACCAACAATTGAATAACCAGGGCCCGCAATTAACTTCACAACAGCAAGTCGGGCTCCCACAGGCTATAACGACTCAACAGCAACAACTAAGCCAACAACTGACTCAACAACAGTTAGCTCAGCATCAAATGAACCAGCAACTGACTCAGCAACAATTAAACCAACAGCAATTATCTCAGCAGCAGTTAGCCCAACAACAACTGGGTCAACAGCAGCAAATAAGTCAACAACTGACACAGCCTATGGGTCAGCAACCAATTAACAGTTTACCCTTAGGCCAACAGCAACTTAATCAGCAAATCCCTTCCCAACTGAGTCAACATCTCAATCCTTCCCAGATGCAACATCAACTCTCGCAACAGCAACTTTCTCAACAATTAGGACAACAACGACAGTTAAATCCCCAACAGTTAGGACAACAACAACTTCAAAACATTGTATCAGGACAAATGGGAGCCCCACAAGTTGGTCAACAAATGTCCATGCAACAGCAACTCCAACAGCAGCAAAATTCTCTTCAACAAAACCAACAAAGATGGACGAATCCGGTCATGACCCCTCAGCAACAGCAATTGCAGCAACAGCAGCAAATCAGGATGCAACAACAACAGCAACAGCAGCAACAGCAACAACAACAGCAGCAGCAGCAATTACAAAGCATGATGGTAATTGTACTTCATTTTAGTTTCCTATTTTAATTTCCTCTTTGACATTTTACTGCACAGTTTTTTGTTTGTTTGATGTTTGTAGGGAAATGTCCAACCGAATCAACCGTCTCAAAGTCCACAGATACCAACAACGGTTCCTTCAGGGACCTTACAACAACAGTTGCAACAACAGCAGCAACAAACAACAGAGTCGACGTTAATACGCCAGCTATCCATCCCTCCTCAGACAGGTCCCCAAGTCTCCGTTGGTTCTACACCACAGATAATGTCACTGAACTCACCAGCCGTCCCACAGAATCAGAAAGAACGACATGTGATCTGGTCAGGTTTGTTGGAATGGCATGAAAAACAAAAAGGTGAGACGACATAATGAACCGATTCTTAGTGCAGCCTTTAGGTTTATATACAGGGCCACCTGAGGGACAGAAGATTCCCAGACAAGTCCCTTGTCAAGTGTCAGCCAGTGTTGTGGGAGGGGAGGCAGAAGTGAAAGGAGATGGATGGCCCCAAAAACTCATTATGCAATTGATTCCGAAGGTGATTGTTGGCAGTTTGGGAGGAACATATTTTCGGGATGTGAAAACCGTCATTTTCCAACTACAAGCCTGTGAGGCCCTTACATCCCTAACAAGAGTATTGGATTCGGGATTTGTAAACAGGAAACATTTTATACATGTTGAACCATATTCATAGCTAATTTCTCATTCCATGATTTTAGGCTGGCTGTGTCCACTTCACAGGAGCAGGCATGATGCAACAAGCATCTTGCACAATCAAAGTTCTTATATTGTTGTACAGCAAAGAACGCCACGCATATCTTGGGTTTATCCCAAATGATCAAGCGGGTTTTGTGGATCGTATTCGTAAAGTCATTCAACAGCAGAAAACGCAGCAGGCTGTACTGAGACAAGGATTTCCTCCAAACGGCGGACCACCGAGCATCCCAGGTCAGCAACAACAGCAGCAGCCTGGAATGAATCCTGTAGCAGCGTCACTTGGAAGTATGCCAATGCCAACCACAGCCACAGGAACTCAAATGTCTACCCTTGCGCAGCAGTTGGGTCAGGGTCAACCACAGTCAGTCATGGGTAATCCAGTCCTTGCACAGCAGCTTGGTCAGCAGCAGCAGCAGCCTTCACCCCAGTTACAGCAAATGGCACAACAGTTGCAAAATCCAAATGTCCAACAACAACAGCAGCAACAGCAGCAGCAACAACAACAACAACAGCAGCAGCAGCAGCAGCAGCAGCAACAGCATCATATGATGCAGCAACAACAACCGCAAGTGGGGGTGGGAATGGGTCAGCAAGGAATGATGAATCGTTTTCCTGGTAAGATTTGCATCATTTGTAATTTCGAAACTGTAAGTCTTATTTAGAATATGTTGTATCTTCTAATAATAGGTGGTATGAACGGTCCCCGTGGTCCAGGTCCAGGTATGCAACAGATGATGACCAGTCAAGGACAACCTATGCAAGTCCCATCTCAACGCCAACCCCAACCCATGCCTCATCAAGCAATGTACAATAATGGTCAGCAGCCGCACATGGGGCCAGGCCCAGGCCCTAATCAGATGGTTATGGGATCCAACATGGGAAATGTGCACATGCGGCAGAACATGTCTGCATACAACAATGGCAATCATTCCATGATGGGAAGTAACGGTCCTTCAATGCAACAGGCCCCTCCACAAAGTCAAATGAGAGGAGACTGGTTAGAAAATAGGCAGCAGCAGCAGCAACAGCAGTATCCACCTCCACCCCCTCACAACTCAATGTGTAGACAAGTTAGACCAAATGTTCAGATGGGCTATAATTCATGTAAGTGTGATTTTTGTTTTCAAGTTAAGTTTACAAAGCATGAAAGCATAGCATGACTTTACTGATAAGTCGTTTTTTTGCACTTTTAACAGCCATGTCGATACCCATGCAGTCTCAGCAACCCGGTGGTACAATGAATCCTAATTCTTACAACCAAGGAGGAATGATCTCCCCTCAAATGGGCTATAATAATCCTCAAATGCAACAGCAGCAGCAACTCGTTGGCTTTAATCAACCCTCTAGTAATATTAATATTAATATGAAAGGTGGACTTTCCACTCCCAATTACCCCAATCCAAACTATTTACCCATGAAACAAAATCCTAATGGTGGCATGATGTGTCCTCAACCTCCCCCACAATCTCAATCACAGCAAGGGTTTCATCAGCAGAAACAACACGTACCAATGGGAGCATTAAGTAACGATATTAGTATTGATCAGATGTTAAATACAGACGAACAAGCTTTTTCATCACCTGGAGACGAGGAATTGTTCCATTCCATAGACTCCTCCAATTATGCCACTATTTTAGACAGTTTATAATATTTACCATAGACGCTAGTTGTTGTTTACTTTTTAAATTTTTAAATTTAGTATAAATTATTATACATTAAATATAAATAAAATTAAATGTAAATTATAAGTTACATTTTTAAATTTTTAAATTTTATTTTTTAAATTTTTTATGTTACATAATAATTGTATTTTCAGTTATGAACTAGAGTAGTTGTCAATAG